>JAQIXT010001505.1:0-15302 GCA_034700445.1 Stenotaenia linearis
TTTTTTGCTTTTTCAAATTGAATTTTTCCAATTTTTTTGCTTTTTCAAATTGAATTTTTGCAATTGTTTTGCTTTTTCGGATTAAATGTTTGCATTTTATAGTTTTTTAAAAACAATTTCACGAGAATTTTTGTTCTCTATTGTCATTTAATTAAAAAAAAAATTTATTATTAATAGATACCCAATGGCCCTGGGTAATTTGGGTGATCTGGAAGAGCTCAGCCCAACACCTCAACGGCCAAAATGCTCGTTATTATTTCACGAAGCCATAAAATCTGCCCGGTTACATTACAATGATCAACACGTTTATCCTTATACTTATTTGGGTGGTTATCAATACAGAAATAAGTGCTATAAGGAAGCATTAGAAACATGGGCGAATGCTGCAACTGCTATTCGAAAGTAGGAACTAATTCTCGATCCTCAAAACAACCTTTTAATTCTCATTTTTCTTTTCAGTTACAACTACAGTCGAGAAGACGAGGAAATTTACAAGGAATTTTTAGAAATTGCAAACGAATTAATCCCAAACATCATGAAATTTGCGATTAGCAGGGAAAGCAAAGCAGTGCCCTTATTGCAAGATCCCGAGGGTTTTGCCCACCTTTTGAGGTTCTACGATGGAATCTGCAAATGGGAGGAAGGCAGTTCGACTCCAGTCCTTCACATTGGGTGGGCAAAACATCTCGTCAACTCCATTTCTAAGTTTGAATCGGAAGTTCGCAACCGGGTGGAAATTATTGTCGAAGACGACCAGGCTAAAAACGAAAAAACCGAACCGGTGAAAGAAGAAATAGGAAAAGGAAAAGAAAAGGAAAAGGAGAAAGAAAAGGAAAAAGGGAAACCAAAAGACAAAGAAATTCAAAAAGAAAAAGAAAATTGTACAAAGAAAAGCAACGGAGAATTCAAAACACCGCAGAAAGAGAAAAAACAAAAAGTTTCGGAACAAAATAGTTTTCAAGCAGAAACACACAGAAGAACGCCGGACTTCATCAAATCACTCGAGACACAAATAAACCCGAACGAAGCTCCGCATCCGAACATCGCAGCACTGGCTGCTGCGTGCGGAGAAAACATTCTGAACCCGGAATATTTACTTGGGAGTGGCGAACCGTTTTCTTCTTCACGTTCCAGCAGCTCGTCGAGCATAGCCGATTGTCGCGATTTTCTCAGTTCACGTTCAAATGGCACCTCGTTTCCTGGAATGACCATGGACTCAATGCTGAAAGCTGAAAGTCCGAACGAAATGCTGCAGGGACCACAGCTTATTAAAGAGAGCAACGTCACTACTGGAAATGGAACTACTGTGCCTGCGGAAGAAAAAAAATCGCCACCCACAGCTAAGATTGTTCTGTACAGTGAGAAAATGAAAGGGTTGAAGGATCTGCTCCTTGGCGAGAAGTTGAATGCAAGTGCGATTCAGTTGCAGCTAAGTGCGCAGTCGCAAGTACAAATCGTGAAGAAGCCGAGAAGTTTTCGGGAAATGGATTTTGTCGGCTGCACTCGGTCGACCAAAAGGAGCAGGAGGGAGTGAAAATCTTGTTGGAGTTTATCCTAGTGATAAATTAGGTTTTAAATTGGAAAAATGATTTTTATTTTTAAAATTTTTAATTTTTTTATAATTTTTCGATTATTTTTTTAAGAAAATGCTGGTAATTCAATTTCAAATTGGATTTAGCGGTTTTATTTTACGTTTCAGGGAAATATAAATTTGTACATAAAAAAACTACTTTTAATATTTCATCATAATAAAACTTTTTTGCAGGAAAAAATTGTTTTTCTACTCGTTATGAAATTTTATTGTGAAAAATTTATGAAATGAAATTTTATTAGTGTAATAATAATAATTTAAAATGAAAATTCAATACAAAATGCAACAAAAATATTTTTTTCTATTGTATTGTATGAGTTTGCGTAACTTATAATTTTTTTTTTTAAATTTCCATTTTGAACAGTAAACTGTATGTACTTAACTGACGAACGTCAACAATACTTTAACTTGATATTATTTCCTTAAAAAAATATTTATCCATTTTATAGGGGGACAAATAGCTTTTACATATTCAATCATCATTATGCAGTGAAATTTCTATCCCATATTGGTAGTTTATAATGCAGGAGTAAGTGCTGTGCAACACAATACTTTAGTTTGTGATTTTATCTCAAAATAATATTGATATTAGTGATTTTGGTAATTCTACTTTAAGTAGATATATTTAGTTGAGTAGATTTAGATGTTAGAATATTCACATTTTGTAACATGTGACGACTTAACTTGCAAAACATTCATTTCAAATCATTCAATTTCATGAAGGGGAAAGAAATCAAATATTTTTGTTTTGTTTTTGTAACATGGTATGCAGCTACAGAATAGTTTCTAGAAAGGATGAAACTTTGCACTGTGATATTTTGACAGAATTAGTTTGGCACAAAGGAATATTGAAAAGAGTTTATCGTGTTGTAATAAAAATAATAATAATAAAATAACTATTCTTTGTTAGAAAGCAGATGTGCCATGTTGAGTTCTTCCATTTGCCAAATTTATTCATTGAAAAGAGTAATGTACAATTAATTTTATTTTTATTTACAATTTGGCGACATATGTTTGTAAGAAAATGATAATTTGTGACCGTAATGTTTTTCTTTTTCAGTTGCTTATTGCAGTGTAATTATTTTTTCGTTCGTGGTGTGCGTTGTTTTACATCTCTGGTCATGTTTAATTTTATTTTGTTTTCTGTTTTTAGTGTGCTTTAGAGGCAAATTTGGCAAGATTTGTGTGTATTCAAGTATAGTTATTGCAGATCATCTATTTTCGTACGGCCTTTGTTGAATTGTTTACCTGAAAGAGAAAATTAATATGTAACTTGCGAAAGGCAGAAAATATTTTTGCGATGGGATTATTAAAAGTGATGAAATTATCCTTTATCATTTTTTTGTCCGTTATTTAAATACACTCCTATAAAATCATTTATATTATAATTTACCATTAATATACATATTTTAATTTAATTTTATTTTATTACATTAAAAACAATGGCCTTCAAATCATTAAAGTCAACCTTGCTGAGGGTCATAAAGCGAGGTCACAGGGCAATTAGCGACTCGCGAAAAAACAACAAACTACGGAATCTTTAATGGAACATTTTCGGCATATTTTGGAGTTTTGCGTTCTGCTCAATTATTTATCATATGATGGTAAATGATTTTACTATTGATTTACGATAATTTGTTACGAGTAACTTCAGGGCACGCCTCGAAACAAACTTCCTCACTTGAGGACATCTTGTGATAAAAAACAGGACCTAAACTCGAAGCACCTGCAATTTGTACCGGCTCTTGCGCTGGTACAAATGATGTTCTGACTTTGATATCAAGTTCTAATTTCGCAGGATGATTCAACTACACTCTTATTTTGCTAATGCCGCCTTTAGATCGAAACCGATTTTTTATTCCATACAATTTTGTACGAATCTCCGGAAATGTCACAACTCTTGTACATTGTTGAAAAAAAAGGTATTACCCATACTGAATTCAAATCGTGCATTTAGTAGATCAGCATTATTGTATACTAAAAAAAAATTAAGTGGTAGACACGACGTTAAAAGGTTAATTAAATTAGCAGCACCAGAAAAATGGAAATTAACAGGTTTTGTATATGCCACATCATAATGAAAATAAAGATTTATTTCTTACTGCTGTTGCAGGTGCTTGTGGATTACTTCTGATCTCTAGTGCTGTCACAATAGCAGTTCCGTTCTGCATAGGAAAAGTAATTGACATTATTTATTCGAAAGAATCTGAGAAAAAGAAAGAACAACTACAAACAATATGCTCTTTCTTTGCTTTGGCATTTCTGGTTGGAGCTCTTGCAAATTTTGGAAGAGTTTATCTCATTCAAACATCAGGTACTCCAGTAGTATTCCATCATTTGTTCCATCTATTTAAAATTAAAGTACTTGTCATATATTCTCAGGGCAAAGAATCGTTAAACGACTACGCCATGACACGTTTAAAGCAGTTATGTCACAAGAAATGTTTTTCTTTGATCAAAACAAAACAGGAGAACTTACAAATAGAATGACATCAGATGCGTATATAGTTGGAAACTCACTCACACAAAATCTATCGGATGGTTTGCGAGCTTTGACAAGTAGCATAGCTAGTGTCTCAATGATGGTATTATCGAATAAAGAAACATAGACATTCGTTGTATTTCATCTGCACTCCATGTTACAGATTTATACATCGGCTAATTTAGCATTTGTTGGTCTCTGCACTGTAACACCTGTAGCTCTTTTAGCTATTGTGTATGGTCGATTTGTACGTAGAATTACACAAACAGTTCAGAATGAACTAGCAATTGCGAATCAAGTAAGGTTTAATTGCACTTAGAAATTTAAAAAAAAAATTAAATTAAATTAATTTTTTTAAAGATTACTGAGGAACGAATTTCAAACATTCGAACTGTACGAGCATTTGCTCAAGAATATGCTGAATGTTCACATTACGATAGTAAATTGTGGGATGTATTGCAACTACAATACAAGGAAGCAACAGCTAGAGCAGTTTTCTTCGGAATGGTGCGTATTGAATTAAAAACAGTGACGTTTAATAATTAATTGCTTCAGACAGGATTAAGTGGTAATATGATTGTGCTCAGTGTACTATACTACGGGGGTGCCATGATGACCGATGCTCAGCTTACTGTCGGAGATTTATCTGCATTTCTTATGTACGCAGCGTACATGGGAATTTCCTTAGGAGGTTAAAATGTGAGAAATTAATAAAATATTTTTTCTAAAATATATTTTTATTTCATAGGGTTAACTAGTTTCTATACCGAATTTATGAAAGGACTTGGAGCTAGTTCTAAGTTGTGGACTATCTTAGATAAGAAACCAACAATACCACTATCTGGTACTTTGAATTAATTTGAGATAAAATTCTCATTAATATTAATGAAATGATTTTTTAAGGTGGTTTTATACCTAATTTACCTGGACCAGGATTAATTGAATTTAAAAACGTGCATTTCTCTTATCCGTCCCGCCTTGAAACAAAAATATTTGATGGTTTAAACCTGACCGTTTCTCCTGGATCCATCACAGCAATCGTGGGTGGAAGTGGCTCAGGAAAATCAACAGTTGCCGCTTTGTTATTGCGATATTACGATCCTGAACAAGGCGATTTTTTTATTTACATAATTTTAGCATTTTGTAATAACGGTTTTGTCTTTAGGAACTATTTTTATAGATGGATTAGAACTAAATAATCTCGATCCCAAATGGGTTCGAACTCAAATTGGTCTGGTGAGCCAAGAACCGGTTTTATTTTCAACTTCGATCAGGAATAATATTTTATACGGAGCAAAGATGAACACATCGGAAGAAGAAATCATTTCTGCTTGTCGAGAAGCAAACGCTTTAGACTTTATACAAAATTTTCCAGACAGACTCAATACATTAGTTGGCCAACAAGGACTCATGCTGTCAGGTAAAAATATATAATATATACTACAATTCCACAAAATATAAATTTTAACAAACACTATTTTTAGGTGGCCAAAGACAACGCATCGCCATTGCTAGAGCCATATTAAAAGTATATACAAACTATTGTATATTTAGTATATAAAAATATACATAATGGTATTTTAAAAATTTATACAGAATCCTACAATTCTCATTCTGGATGAAGCAACAAGGTAATTAGTTATTAACAATTAACATCAAATTATAATCGATCTAAAAAAAAATTTTTCTTCTTCAGTGCATTGGACGCTGAAAGCGAGTATTTAGTTCAGGAAGCAATCGATAAACTCATGAGGGGACGGACTGTTATTACAATTGCTCATCGACTGTCGACAATCATTCGAGCCGACAGAATCGCAGTCTTTAAAAATGGCCAAATTGTTGAAATTGGATCGTACGACGAGTTAATGAACATTAAGAACGGCGTATTCCAGAAGTTAGTAGAAAAACAAACCATTATGTAAGAAAATAATTATTATAGAACCAATTAATAATAAAAAAAATACATTTGAATTGCACTGAATACTGTTTAGTTTCGTAAAAAATCTCCACTTCTTCCTCCACTTTTACTCAACAGTTTCACGTCACTTATTTCAATGGATTTGCTCACGGCTTTACACATGTCATACACGGTTAAAGCTGCAACTGAAACTGCAGTCAAGGCTTCCATTTCGACTCCGGTTTTAGCAGTCGTTTTCACAACGGAAACTATAACAACTTGAGCAACGTCCGGCACTAATTTGCAATTAACGTCAACTTTAGTTAGTAATATATTATGGCAAAGTGGAATGAGTCTGCTCGTTTCTTTCGCTGCCATAATTCCAGCTAATTGCGCTGTTACCAACACGTCTCCTTTCTTCATCGCATTGTTGGAAACTAATTTAAACACATCGTCTCCCAAGTGGACAATTGCCTGAGCAGATGCCGTTCTCTCCGTCACAGGTTTCTGGCTCACGTCGACCATTTTTATTTTACCCTGGTTGTCAACGTGAGTTAATTCCGAGTCTTTTGTGTTAGATGAGAATTGCCTTTTAGGAACGTAATTTAGGGAATGAGTGTTTAAAAAATTAATTAAATTTACGTATTTTTGCTCGTCATTACTAACGATATCATTACGTGAAACATCTGAAAAATGTCAGCATCGTTTAGATTCACGTAAGATTTGAGAATTGAGCTTAAGGTCACCCACCAATCAAAATCATTGGTCTGTTCTTCATTTTGGCAAGTTGGAACATGCCTGAAAACATTTTTGGTCAATTTTTTTTTTAATTTTTAAGTTTAACTAATTAAATATCAAACCTGCGTGTTGCTTTTTCTTTCTCCCTACAGCTGTTCCAATAACATTAAGCAATTCTTCCTCGCTCGCGCCTGATCTCAAGGCATCTCGGAGAGAC
The DNA here is from genome assembly GCA_034700445.1 of Stenotaenia linearis. Taxonomy (NCBI): domain Eukaryota; kingdom Metazoa; phylum Arthropoda; class Chilopoda; order Geophilomorpha; family Geophilidae; genus Stenotaenia; species Stenotaenia linearis. Next base: position 6,926 of record JAQIXT010001505.1, read on the forward strand.
ACTTCGGCATTACCAAATAAACAGACCTGAAATAATAAATAAATAATTTTTTTTTAAATTAAAATTTAAAAAAAAATCCTACTTTGAGGTTTCCATCAGCAGTAATGCGAATTCTATTACAAGTACCGCAAAAATGTTCACTCATAGATGTAATGAAACCAATCTGACCCATAAAACCAGGAACTTTGTATGCCTAAAAAAAAAAGGTCCATTATTCCAAATTTGTAATTTTCCGAAAATAATATTACTTTTGAAGTATCATTTTCGTTATCTTGCAAACGTTTAATATCGGACCATTTCGATTTTATTATTCCCAACATTTCCTGGTACGGAACCATTTTTTTATCATTCCATTTATTGCCATCAAAGGGCATGTATTCTATGAACCGAACATCAATTTTCTAAAAATTTTAAAAAAAATTAAAAAATTGCAAAAACATCTTTTATGTTAAATTAAAATATAAGTTCCAAAATTACTTTGTCCTTCGTAAAAGCAACAAAATCATTTATCTCGTCTTCATTAAGTCCACGCATCACCACGCAGTTTATCTAGACATAATATTGAGGCCATTAAAATCTATTTTAATTTATTTTCATAAACAAGCTTATCTTTGGAATTAAAATATTTACTTTTACTGGATCATAACCTAAGTCCAAAGCATAATCAATTGCTTCCATAACTTTCTGCCAACCGTTACGACGAGTAATGAATTCAAACTTCACGGGTACTAGAGTATCAAGACTAATATTTAAAGCATCAAGTCCTGCTTGACGAAGCGCAGTTAATTTTCTTTTGAGTACAATTCCGTTTGTGGTCATGGCCAGCCACTTTAATCCAGGAATTTTTTTCAATTCACCTACAAAATAATAAAAATTAACAACGATTATCAACAATTACATTTCTTTTTTTTATGATAAAAGTACCAACTATCTCTTCGATGTCCGGTCTAATCAGTGGTTCACCACCGGTCAACCTAATTTTATCAATGCCTTCGCTGATAAATAATTTTGCAAGCGTTACGATTTCCGACGTTGTCAGCAATCGCTCCTTTGGTGTTAAATCAACTCCTTCCGAAGGCATACAATACTGGCCTTGATAATTTAGAAAAATTTAAAAAATTCAATAATTCCTTTAATAAGTAATAGTTACGACATTAAATTTAATTATATAATAACACCTCGATACTTACATCTTAAATTACATCTTTCCGTTAATGAAATTCGTAAATAATTATGCCTTCTGCCAAAAGTGTCAGTCAAGAATGCAGAAAACGGAAGAATTTCTTTCCCTTGGAATAACTTGTTTGATTCCGGTATCTAAACGGTCATTAATTTAAATTTACGAGCACAAGTTTGAAATTAATCAAGTACCTTAACGCGTGCATCTTGTTCAACAGAAAATTGTTTTGCGCCGTAACTTAAAACAGGAATATTAACTTGATTCAAGGAAAGCAACGGTCGAGCGACAGACCTGACTGACTTTGCACCGAGATAGCAGATAGACATGACAAAAATCACAGATCACTTTCAAAAAGTGAATGCCGGAGTGGAAGAGTGCAAACAAGCACTTGTTCACAGCTGAGAGCTGAGCCAGTTTTGAAGGTCGCCAATAACTAACGAAATCTGGTGACAATCTTGTCGTACTAACCCCATACTAAGAGATAAAATTTACTTTCCATTCAATTCATTCTTTTATTACTATAATATAAAAGAAATTTTACAATAATCATAGAAGATAAGATTATCTTTACGTTCGCATTTCATCTTTAAAAATAGCAAAAAACTAGAAAATAAATTGCACATTATCGGTATTTGAATACAATTATTATTAAAATTTACAAACCTTTGTTTACAGGAAGGAAAACATTGGCTTTAGCGCTTACAATCCTCAGAACTCGTCAGAATTGTATCCTGATGTATTAGTTGTGATGCTGGTGATTGCAGATGACTCATCACGCGATGCATTAGCATTTACGAACTCTCGATTATTCAAAATAAGATGGCAGTTATTCTGATTAACTAATAAAAAGATTAGAAATGTTTTATTTAGAAAATGTTTAATTCATTATCGATTCTCGTATTTAGAAAAAATGCATTACCATGATCAGCGGTCAAAATCTTATAATTAAGATCAATATGTAAATTCTTCTCACGACTGACTTGATCGATAGTTGTTTCCAAATAGGTCACGTATCGGATAATAAGTTGCAGGTTTTGTGCCTTATGAATAAATATAATTAAATTATTGCGAATTAATTTATACCGGACCTGAAAACGATACTCTGTTAGCGGCGTGATAAAACTTATTTCCTTCCGGCATATCATGAATAATTTTTCGAATTAATTCAGCAACTGTATTCTTCTTAGGTCTAAAAGCAGATTCGGATTAATAAATCATTCTGTAAGTCTGAGCAACAACAAATAAATACATAAACTTGCGATAGCATTGGCCCTTTCTTCTTCTGAGAGTTATTTTCAACGAATCTCTGTTTGCTTCCATTTTGATATGAAATATGGACACTATAAACTACGATGATGATTTTTAAATAAAAATTTGATTGACTATTTATAAAAAATTGAGGCTTAACTAATGACTACTAATTAAGCCTACCCCGCTTCCGGATGTAAAAAAACAGTGGTTTATTTCAAATTTCCCACCACTCCCGTGATGCCTCGCGGTATAATGACGAAGCCTCATACGAAGCTTTACTCATTGGGATTTTTCATTGGTTCGTGGAACATTTCCATGGCAACGAGACACGACGCTAAGTTTAATTCCATCTCTATATAAAGTTTAACCGATCTACCAGCAAAAAAGCCGGTGTAAATATTTTATAACTGAGCAAGGTCAAGAAAACTAATTTTCCCTCGCGATTTCACGTCACGATTTTAGTCACGTGACGGCAACCTGTTCTCTGCACCTGTTCAGGTACACAGAGGATTAAAACAAACTCGCGCGTCCCTTCGGGCGAAGAAGGGCTGTTTATTCATTCGTTTGCCTCATTTGTTCGTCTGTTACTATTTAGAGTGCTGAACTATTCGCAGGAGGTGTGTCCGATCGCCAGTACGCCACGTCGAGCTGCACGGACCGTGGAGGTTTTCCCGATTTAAAGTTCGAGTACCATAACACGAAAGCATTTGCAGAGTGGGTGAATAAGGACATAAAGAAACATGAGAATCAACGGTGAGGGAGAAGGAGGAGAAAGAGAAATCGACGACCAATCGGAAATGCAAATGTCTTCCGAAGTTTTCTCTTCACCCGCGGCGTCATCGGGAGGTATATAAAGTTACAATTTATTACTTCAAATTTTTTTTTTTTTCTTAATTATTTTTTCTTAATTTTGAAAAATTTTGAAAAATTCTTTAATGTATAGGCCTCTTTGTATTGGTTTTGGTGATGACAAGAGTTTTTGTTTAAAAGAATTTCTGAAAGGGCAGGTCACGTGGATGCAGGCCAAGAGTCATCAGATTACAGTAACCCTTCGTACACCGAGTTTGGAATGCTATGCTCTTACCATACATTACAAGATCGATTAGAATCGACTTTTGGCAATGAATGAAGAGAAGAAAACCTTACTTTTACAAATCATTTTATCTTGAAACTTCCCTTGGTTTATATTCATTATCAGGATATTGCAGTGTACAAGGATGTCATGCTTGAAAGCATAAAAAATCCAGTTTTTACTCCATATTTAATTTTTTTTTTCATTACCATTTCCCCCTTTTTCATTTTTTAAATTTTTAAAAATTTTTTTATTAAATTTTATTATCTCGTATGAAAAACCAAGATCAAAAAAAAAAACAAAAAAAAAAAAAAAACGTATAATTAAATACAATGCACCGTGCGGTATCCAGAAATCTCGTTACCCTCGAATAGGTAATACGAAGTAAATATTGATCTAAGCGCAGACACTTGTTCTACTTTCTTTATTGAAATCGAGAGCGAATAGGCGCACACCCTGTATAGAGAGTGTCGTTCTGTCATTTTCGGGCTGAGCACAGGAAATGGCTACTGAATCGGAACTGTGAATTTCGTTGGGTTGAGGGTTTTATACAATGACTAGTTGCGGCCCATCCCTTTCAAGGACCAAAACACTATTATGCGTTTTATATAGCATGTTGCTAGTGGGAAATCTGCCATTTTGCCCGGCGCTCTGTATCTAATCTGGCCGCGCAGACTGCCGTATCTGCGGGGGAGTCTCGATGCAAAGCGGCAGAAGTGCGGCTGTTAACTCCGGCGCTCTCGAAATACCAGTCATGGAAGACTGTTCCACGTTGGACGATGTTAGCGAAATGGATTCAGTTTATCAAGCATGGAGTAAGAGTATTGCAGTGCCCGGTTATTTTCTTTTTTTATATTTAATCAAAATTATATCTTTATAAAACAAAACAAACCGATAAATTACCGATTACAATACGCTTCGTTTTGAGTAATTTGTTTGACCTTAATGTTGAAATATCACTTAGATGCAGTTATGTTTTATTAGATTTCTGAAATGTAAATATGCGAGGGAATTTAAGCGAATTTGCAATTTTTTTTGTATTTAATGATTTTTTCATTTTAATTTGGTTAGTCATGGAATGTATGAGATCGTGATGTTGGTTTTTTCCTCTTTATTCATTTGAAACATGGCTGCATCAACGTAAACATTTACTTTAAGCGAAAGGTGATTCTGTAAAAATAATTTTAAAATACTGAAATTTAAAAAAAAAAACATCTTAAGCAATTAGACGACAGGTATTGCGTAATAAACCATTAAAAGTAATAGGTAATTGTGTTTTGTTGCACCTATAATTATGTATTTTTAACTAACTCGTCCTTTTTGTTTTCTTTTTAGATGACATGATCACAAATGAAAATGACACTCTCAGAGAAAGGGTTTCTGATCTGGAAAAAAAAGTGCACGAGCAAGCCGATGAAATTGTGTGCTTGCGAAGCACTTTGGCTGACGTTCTTAGAAGACTCAATAATTTAGAAGGAAGAGGAACAGGTACACTTATTTTTAAAAAGAACACCAAAAGAATTTATGCGAAGGCGTATTGTGTAATGCCAACCATAACTTAAGACGCACAGTAAGATTCATGGCATACACCCACGATAATTTGGTTTAATTAAAGGTTGAGATAGTTGGGTGCACAGGTTTTAGTAATCGCTTGTATAATATTTCGTTTTAAAATTGTCTTATCAAATGTTAGAAATTATAGTTTAATAAAGCACGAGGTTGAATTGTTTTTTTTTAAATGAATACAATCTGATAAATGTTGTTTTTAAAAATAAATTTCCGTTTTAGTTTCTAAAAATATTTGCTTTGTGAATTTTTGATGTAAATTAGTGGGTGAATTGATAATTTTTGTTTGTAACGAAGGAAATTGGTCGTAGTTTGAATGTAATTGTTATGTTGAGTAATGTTGTTAATGTAATTGTTACTTTAACGAGTAAAATTTTAATTATTGTAAATTTATTTTAAACATCAATTTAAATGCAGGAATGCTAACTGCGACCATTTTTTCTCGTTAGTTTACAAGTAATTACGAATGAAAAATATGTTTTAAAATTATGACATGATAGTGTGATAAAGTCAACTGCCTCACAAGTCTTAGACTCATTTGAAGACAAGAAAAGCCAGTATTTACACGAACTTTAAATTTGCATCACTTCGTAATCATAAAACCAGCTTACCTTGATCCCACGAGTTAACAGTTAAGATAATTTTTTCCGTTTACGAATTAAATAACCCAAAGTACATTTTTTACATTTACTAGTCAAGGTTTTCTCAAAATAAAAATCAAAAATTGACATTTTGAATGTCATTGGAGTAAAATTGCCTTATAAAAGACTTATATATTAATGCATTATAAAATATGTTGTAAAATACCTTTGTACCTGACAATGCATTGTCAAGACATTTAAAAGCATTTTGAATACATTTAAATGTCTTTAATTACATTATGTTTGATATAGTAACAAAAAGAAGGAAAAATACGAGTCAAGTGCCAAAATGTTTTGTCTCAACAATCATCTCATCCTGACCCAATGAAAACTTGTTACCATCCATTCGCCTGTAACGAATAAATTGAGGCTAATAGGTCTACAGTTCTGAAATTGGGCTGAAATTATTGATACAAACTAGCTGTGGGTTTATTTTTAAAATTTTTTTTTTTATTGTTTCATTACCGAGAATGAATGGAATGAATGACACCTTCCTCTTGCTTTAAAGGACAAGGTTAAGTTTTTACCACAGCCTAATTAACATTCAGACTGTTTCCATGTGAGTGTATGCATATTTTAAAGATTGAAATTTTTTGCTCGACATATTAGTTTTGGGTTTGGCACTCGCTGTCATTAATTTAACCCATTTGTATACTGAATTTTTGGAGTGTATTGCCTTTTAGAACTTGTCGTCAACACAGTTAGGATTGAGGTTAAATGTGCGTGAGTGGAAGCAATAATATTTTGATTCAATTTTTTGTAATTACAAAAATCAATGCCGCGGTTTGTAATTATTGGCTTTAATGTGGTTGATTGATTTATCTAGAAATGTTTGTTGACTGAAAGTAAAGTAGGACATGATGAAATATATTTTTATAGTTTAAATGTTTTCAAGAGGGAAAACGTGGACTCATTTCCGAGTTGTAATTAGTAATACAGGAAATTATCAAAGTTTGTTTTTCACTCGCATCCACTCATTTAGACCTAGTTTTATTAAAGTAAATAGAGATAAGCAAAATGACAAATGTTTGTAGTTGTAGGTTTGAAATTTGTAGAAATGTGTGTGTATTTAAAAAAAAAAAAAATTTTTAGCGAAATATTTCAAATAAATTATTTCGGCCAAATTTTTTTAAAATAAATTTTTGTTTTTTCGGTTTTAAAAAAATAGTTTACGGTGTTTAATTTATTGCATATTTTTATTTTCTGAACAAAATTTTTATAGTTTTTCGGTTTTTAAAAAATAACTTAATTTATTGCACATTTTTATTTTCTAAACAAAATTTTTATCATTTTTTAGTTTTTAAAAATAGATTATATAATTTATTACACTTTTTAATTAAACAAATTTATACAATTTTTGTAAACTTTTATAATTTTTATGAATTTTGCAATAGGAAATTTTATAGTTTATAATTTTTCATTCAAATTTTATTTTAAAATTTAATTTTATAAAAATAATTTTTATAAATATTTTTGCAAATGTATATAATTTTTTTTACATATTTTTATTATTTTTTGCAAATTTTCACTCTAAAAAAATTCAACAAACTAATTTTTTGGCATATTTTTATTATTTTTAGTTGCCATATCGAACCACGTAAGCTCGTTGAAAGATGGCCACACCACGAGTGGACAGATGCCCCAACAGCATGCACCTCGCAGAACTGCAGCACCGACAGTGAACACGCCTAGACGGTCTCATTACCATTCCAACAACTCCTTACAGAGTGATGGTCTTAGTTCCAACTCTGTTTCCCCAATTCCTAGTCCTTCTCCGTCGTCCATGCGCAGTTCCCCTTCCCCGCGACACACGCCGTCTCCCAGTAGAGCGCCAACCCATCTTCAGATCAGCACCCACAGCACCAACAACCTGAAGAAATGGTCATCTACTCAAGACTTCAACGCCGTGCCATCTCACATCGCTACCCAGAGGTGCATACAAGGCTCGAAATATTAAAATTTAAAAAATCAAGGGCATCTGTTAATATTCACAGCTGCATGCGCTCATTTTTTGTGTTATAGTTTAAATTATAAAAGAAAAAAAATTATATTTATCGGCAATATGCATGCTCATTTATAGACATCATTTTTTATTTTATTTTTTAAAATCATAATCATCGCACATTATAAATTTTTTTTATTGTTTAATTTTATTTTTCTTTTTTTCTTTTATTTTCAAATGGCATTTTTTCTAGACGCACTATTAGTGGATCAATGTTAAATCTGCATGTTAATGTCAAGTTATCTTCTGCCAACAATTCACGACATGGGTAACGCGTTGCTTTCTTATTTTTTTTAAATTAAAAAAAAAAATAAATTCTAATTTCTGGCTAATTTCTATACTTTTACACGCTATTAATTTACAAACTGACATTTTTACTCTAATTTTATTTGATTTTTATATGACAGCACGAAGGAAGCAGTTTTTAATTCAGGTTTGTTTACATTTAAGCCTTTAGTCTGTTATAAAATTAATTTTATTTCTTTTTTCAGAGGAAGGTTATTTAAAGATGTATTTAAGAGGGCGACCGATCGTTATGTACGCACCGACAAATTATTTACAAGATTTCAGCATTAATAAAGTCAACAGTCTACCAACAGAACGACTTAAACTTGACTGGGTGTATCCTTTAGAACCAAAATGCAATTTTGTAGCAATTCTCTTCC
>JAQIXT010001506.1:0-15284 GCA_034700445.1 Stenotaenia linearis
TTGTTTTGGTTCATTTTTGACCATTTTGGTTCACTATTTCACTTTTAGCCTTTTTGGTCACTCAAAATTAAACCAAAATGGACCAAACAGGCAATATTGAACTAAATTTTTGCATTTTTTTGGCCACCTTTGGTCGAATTTTGAGTTTTTGCTCACATTTGTTCATATTTGATTTTGTGTATCAAAACAACACCAACATTTGTTAATTTTAGTTAATGTCAATACAGTTTCTATTTATTTTGGTTACTTTTAAGTTTTTTAATGTTTATTTTACTTAATTTTTGTCAATTTCAATTCAACATGACCTTTTTGATCCATTTTAGTTGAATTTTCCATCTAAATTGATCCATATTTAACTTTTACATCCAATTTTACTTCTACTTTACTTCAATTTTCTCAACTTTAGTTCAACTTTAACCTTTTTCTCACCATTGGTTCAATTTTACACCTAAATCAATCCACAGTTACCATCTTGGTCAAATTATTGTCCAATTTAACACAACTTTTTATTTATTTTCCTTTCATTTTGACATTTTTATCAGTTTTGGCTCATTTTCACTTAACTCCACATCCACATCCACTCAACTCGACTCGTTTATCCTTCATTTCCATCATTTCCACATGAATTAAACAACAATCACTCCCAACAACAACCAACTACATTACATAAATAATTTCACATGCACTTAAAAAACCCTATATCCGGTATTTCAGAGTGCAACGACGCAGCCATCTTGGAGCACACGTGTATGATTAATGTGCAGCTGCTTTGCAGTGCAGCCCTCGCAAACACACTGCTAGACACATAGGTATTTATACAGCTGCCACTTCAGACACCGTTCAGACCCAACTACCAAACCGGAAGTGCAACTTTACAACATAATATCAACGTTATTGCAACGTTGTGATTTTTTTTACGTTGAAAGTTATTTCATATTGATCTTTTCACGTTGAAAGTGATGTTTTTAAGAATTATAGGAGAAGATCGAGCGTTAATTAAGTGGTCACGTGATCAGTTTTGAGCAATTATGTCATGCTAAGGGGCAATTGTAATTTGGTTTGCGCAGAAGTGATGAAATTGCAGATTATGTGGGAGAATTAGGTAAAAGGTGGTTTGGTATTGTATTTTATTGATCAGAAGCCATTTTGAATTTATGCGGCCGTTGAATGTGGAATGCGGCTAATATTGAAAATTTTCTATAGTTCTGAAATGGTTAAAGTTGATCTTAAATAATCTAAACTAAGTCTAATATGAACTAAAATAGGTCTAAACTAAATTTAAAATGCCTAAAATAATGTCTAAAATGATGATCTTTTAATCAGTCAAAACAGTGTCAAAGATGACTAGAATAGGTCTACAGTAAATAAGTCTAAGATAATTAAAGTGGGTCTAAACTTGTCGGAAGTGACTAAAGTATATTGGTAAACAAAGTCTAAAATGCCAACAACATGGTCTAAAATAGATCCAAAGTGATTAAAGATGACCTAAAGTGATTAAACAATCAGAAAAGTCACTAGAATTAGTCTAAAGTAAGTCTACAATGGTTTCAGTAGGTCTAAACTAAGTCTAAAATGTCTATAAAAAGTCTAAAACAGTTCATAAATGATTAAAATAGGTCTAAAATTATACATTGCATAAATCTATTGTCTTTTACTGATCAAAAACTCTTCTTTAAAAAATGCAAATAGCTCCAAAGGACAAAGTTGGGTGTGGACACAATAACAGTAACTTCAAATTTGACCTTCAAGGCCATCCTCAAGGTCATTAAAGCTATTTACAAAGAAATAACTGCCAGCCATTATTATTTAAAATAAAAAGTGAAATTAAATAACACTTCAGCGAAGAAGCGACAACTGCGAAAGTGACAACTTTTCAATTCCATTTTCCCAATCACTTCCAAAACCTAATACCACAAACACTACTCCTCCCCACTACCCCCTAGACATGAAAATCAAACAAACCCCTTTGTTTCCCCTGATTAAATGTAACAATTGTCTTTCTGGGTCAAACTGCTTGACATTTGCCAAGTCTAAGTTAAGATTCAAAGACAAACAAGTCTTTGTAACACTTGATTCATGGAGCCATGTAGGAAAACTTCCACCAGTTAGGTAATTCCAAGAACCTCCAGTGTAATTGAATAACTTCTAATCACTCATTTTATCATGTTTTACAACACTATATCATCACTTCAACTCACCAACTTTAAACCGGTCACTTCTAGTTCAAAAACAAACAACTTTGACAAGACATTCTTCAGAGGAAAGAAATTGTATCCAGTAGAAGAGTTTTTTCACACATCAATGGACAAAGTATGAAGTGACTTAACAATGTTGTATAAGTTGTCCAATGTGTAAAGTCCATTGAGGCATCTATTGGCTGTCTTCCAAATGAGCTATTGATCCAAATCCATAAGCATTCCATGATTGAATAATGGTGTCACTCATAGGAGCAATGTGGTGTACAGTAATAAGCTTATCCATTGGAAAGAAGTGTTGTGTGTTGGTGTGTGACAATTGCTGCATGGTTTAATGGAGATTTGTTCCTGGTTGGGAAAGTTGGGCAAGATTGTGCAAGATTGTGGAACTCTGTGGAACAGTGGGAGTATGTAACAATACTTGGGAAATTGCTTGGTGTCTTGGGGTCATTAGTGATGTATGACTTGTCTACGGTTGATCGATGAAAAGCCGAGAAACACCGGAATTGACAAATTGGGTTTGCGAAAGTTTGCGAAAGTTTATGGAAGAGTGAATTACCGTGATAATTTTTTTGGACAGTGACAGGAAACAGTGAAAGTATCAGGAGTATCAAATTCCTTGGAAAATTACTTATCGTTCTTCACGATAAATGTGTAGGAAAGAACTGGTCTGCAGCTAGTTCCAGCATGTTTTTCGTGCGTCAAACTTGGAATTATCACGATAATTTTCCGTTCGCTAGTGATAATTTTTTAGGCCAATTTGGATGTTTGATTTGTCCCCAAATTCTCCAGAATAAACATCCTGAAACTTTCTCATGACCTGGTCCAGCATACTTATGGTGCCATTGAACTTGGAAAAATTATCGCGATAATTTTCTGTTTACTCGTGATACAATTGGTGATAATTTTCTGTTTACTCGTGATACAATTGGTGATAATTTTCTGCTGACTTATATGTTATAATACAGCCATACTCATCTTTATTTGGTCTATGAGAAGCTGAAAAAAGTTTGAATTCAACAAATTGACTTCATGCTGGCAAAATTACAGCGATAATACTTTTGTCCGGCTGATTTATTATATTTCACAATCTACCAAATGCCATTTTCTGTTGATAAAACTTCCATGGTATCAATAAAAATCCAAGGACATGATTAGAGCCTCAATTATCAGTGTGTTGATAAATCATAAGCTCAATTATCTTTAATGGAATTTGTTCAGGATATCCCATTTCCAATATGTGATATGGGGAAATCCCTCTGTATTTGGGGATTTCCCAGCATTCAAATGTACTAAACCTCCAAGAATGAATCTAGTAAACCTCTGGATGAAAATTGTGCTAGAAGACCACCGGACCGACAACACGAAGGACGATCAGTCGAATTTTTTCCTGAGTGACCCACTGACCGATAATAAATGAGTTATCGATAGTTGGTGCGATTTGTCTGGTTATTTCCGATAACGAACAAGACTATAGTCTGTTAAATAGACAAATTTTAAATTTCTGAAGCAATTACATTGAACATAACTCACTTCATGAAGAAAACCAATTGCTTCCAAGGCCAACCAATCAAAGAGATAATAAAACACCAAATTCCAAGAAAATACTAATAATCCACATGACTTGAACCTTGCAGTAGAAATTCCTGCATTCCAGCCCAAACAGGAAGTGAAAACTTGTAACAAAACCATTGTATTTAAGCCTAACCATTAACCTTGGTGGATGTTCCATCTTGGCTTTCTATTAAATTCAAGGCTTCTCAAGCAACTAATTACAAATTATTACATAGTAATTTCTCCATGGACTTTCAATGACTCCACAATTCTTCACTTAAAAAATCCAATTCATCACAACCCATCTAAATTTAGCTCCTAAATACTCATTAAAAATGTCTTGAAAAAGGCTTTTTCTCCACATTTAGTATTCCTGCCTTGCAACATACAATGTTGGTGGGATGAAACACATTAAGTGCAGTTAATTAGGTTGAGCTGAGGAAGTAAAACATGCTAGTTGCACATGCAGACAGCTTATAGTCTGACCTCAATACATTTACAAACAAAACAAACTGAATTTAGCTGCAGGAAAAGATGAAAAAGAGTAATGCCATCATGATAATTTTCAGTGTTATGTTGCTTGGAAGGCAAAAAGTGGCCTGGTTGCACCAGCAGTGGCAAGTTGGGGCTAGATTTTTTTCAATTTGTCACTTTGGCATGAAGTGACAGTTAAAACATTGCATGTTATCTGAATTAATGGCTCGTGACCTTTGGCTTTGTCGCTGTGCCAATAAACCAAATCTCTCTCGCTCTTTTTGAATTAATAGATACTTCACGCCTCATTTATGTTGTGGTAATTAAAGGGTTTGAAAGATACTGTACTGTTTGAAGTTTTCGCTAGTGCAGCGAATGAGAGTTGCAGAAGCGTTAAATATGCTTCTCGTTCTTATGGACGTCCATGAGATCTCCTCTTGTCACTTCACTGTGCCTTGTGCCTGTGATGCCGAGCGAGAGTTCAATTGGGTTGGGGTCATGGTTTTTCTTTTCCTCTTGTTGGTTTTTAGGCGTAGCTATGGCTGTCAATGTCAGACCCTTATCATAACTTCGATATTTCGATATTTCAATAAAATCAAAAAATCAATATTTTGAGAAATTACTTATTCAATATTTTCAAACTCTGATGTTTTTAAAAATTATTTATTCAATATTTCAAGACAACAATATTTCAAGAAATAAAAAATTCGAAACTATCGATATCAAAATACCTAATTGACAGCCTAAGCCATAACTGTCTTCTTCTGCCATCTGGCTTCACGTCTTTTTGCTTGGTTTTTTTTGTTCCATTGGTTGTCCCTAAATCCATTCGGAGGCTTTGACTTGCATTGAAATTACCGTATCATCTTTATGTCATCTGAAGGTGCAAAGTTGATTTGTTTTCCTTCCGATCATTAAAATGGATTGTCAGGATATAGATTGGATGTGTTGTTGTTTTGGAAGTAATTTGGGAAGTTCTTTCTTGATGTCTTATTTGATATTCTAGTCAAGGTTCCACGGATTAAAGCCACTGGTGGTCCAATCCTTCTGAGGGTTGTTTTTCTAGCCGAGGAAAAAATGGAGTTTCTTCCGAGAGAAATTAAAGCTGTCGGTCTTGCATTGGTAAGATTTTTTCTTCGCGTTAAAGGTCCTCAAACTGGTAGCATTTCCAGAAGGCTTTGGAAAGAAGTTTTAGGCCAATGCTAAAGACATTTAGTGAATTTATTTTGATAAGTAGATATTAAGAATGAGATATATTTATACCTTCTTCTGCATTTCTTAGTACTGGTCAAGGCCGGTTTCATTGGTCCTAATTGGAGCAGCCAGTCTGAGGTTGATAAGGAAAAAGGCCATATTGGAAATCAGCTGTGAAGGACCTTTTGAAATTTATTAAGTAATTCAAAAAATCCAGTTTTTATTGGAGCAGAAAGTTTTAAAGCTTTAAAGAAATGGCAAACAAGAAATTGATTTGTCGGGATTTTTCCGTTCCGAAGAATAGTGGAAGGTCTCCACAAAAGCCGCCCAAACAGTTCCAAGTAAACTTTCCCACTCTTTCAGCCAAAATCATTACTTTCTAAATGTTAAAGTTCTATAGTTGAAAGTTTCAGCTGATTATGTTCATTGTTGAGTGATTTATGGTTAATAAATGCCAGGCAATGCATGTCCAAAACCTCATCTATTCATAAAATTCATGATTGTAAAAAGGTCTTTGTTCCATACAGGAAACAAACACTGTTAGTACTTCACAATCATTTACATACATAAATACTACACCTGCTAATTGCAAAACCCAATGAAAATACAAGCATAATCAGATATATTGAGCAATGTATGTATTGGTCAATACCAGGATGTGAAGACATCCAGATGACCAATGACAGAAACTTTTATTCCTTGTGAGGAGTATGGATTATAGTTTGTTAACAGTATTGCATCACTAAGGTTGCCTGTAGTAAAGTAATTCCTTACCGTTAGCACTTCTTCGCAACGACGGCTTTTTAGCCGTTCGTGCGGTAACTGTTAGAGCATGGATTTGTTCTTTTCTGCTCGTGTAATATTTTTGATTTTGTTGTTGGTTGACTGTATATATTTCTAGTATTGTGACAGGTTGCGGATGGCCAAAGAAGCTTCTGGTGACTTAAAGCAGTAACTTCCTTTCTTCGTGCGATGACTGGAGGGAACCACTTCAATGTCGATTTTACTGCAAATTCTCTTCAATGGCAAACTTAGGGTGAAAGTAATGTAAAATTGCTGTGAATATCACACTTCTGACATCATAAAGCTGAATAATGGAGGACAACAATATTGAATTGATGTGTTTTGCCATTCTTGCTACAGCTTATCAATAAATTGTGTCTTTAACAAACTTCTCAACTGCTACATGTCTTCATTTCTGCTTCTCCATGACAGTAATAATATTCTCCAGTTCTTACTTCATTAGTTAAGCCCGTGATACTTCAATGCATCCTGATTGACCGACATTTCCAGTCTTCGCAAAGTATCCGGGCAACGTACTTACAAAATCACACAAAAAGTAATTTTCTGAAGCCGTGAAACTGAAATCCATCAAAACCACGTCGCCCAACTACAGCGTGGGTGCAAAAAATCCAACTCTCTATCTCCTCGTGGTTCTCCCTGGTTACTTCAACCTGCGTGACATTCAACGAGAGCTGCGGTATTTCCCACGTCGTTGGGATCACGGCATTTCTTTCTCTCCTATTTCTTCTGCCATTTACCTTTCTTTCCTTTTGCTTCTTGGTTTTTGTTTCATTGATTGTCTTCAATTTCATTTGGAGGTATTAAATCGCGCAACGATCTTCAACTGGTATAAATATTTGAATCGTGTAAAAAATTTTAGATTGTGAAAAGTTTTTGACTCGTGTAAACGTATTGTTATTGTGTCAGGTTGCGTATTGCCATTGTAGCTGCCGGTGACCATAAAACAATACCTCACTTCATCTCGTTGGTTGTCCCCGACTCCATTCGAAGGATTTGACTCGTCTACCGATTACGCTTGCATAAATATTTTTATGTGTGTAAAGTTTTTGTTTTGTGACAGTTCATGTATAGGATCTTCTTAGCCAACAATTTGATATTTCTCAATCTATTTCTTCATAAGGTCAAAGACAGGAACAAAGAGAAATTAATGTCACCACCTTGTAAATCCAGTCTTGAAAATAAACAGGTCTCATTAGAAATTCCTAACTTTGACACAAAAAAGTCAAATCAACTGTCAACACTGCAGTGACTTTAATTTGGCTGCAAGGAGGAAAACTACTTTGATTCTCCCTTGTAAGCAAAAAAAAAAAATTGAATTGCATCTTTCTCTGGCTTGCACTCAAATGCAATAACAAGTGAAGACACTTGAGTCTGCACTTGTTAGACATGACTAGACCAAAAAAACTTATATAATAAGTTAGTGAATAAGAATATTCTGCAAAACCAACAAGTTTTTTTTGGAATTTATACAAATTTTTGGATTTTGCACACTTTTTGGCATTGTTTTTACAACTGACTAGGAATTGCCAATTTTTTTTCTTTTTTTTTAAAGTTGAAAAAGTTTTTTTTTGGAATGAGGTGTATTTTCATGTGTGTAATTTGTAATGAAAAAAAGTCTGAATTTTCTTCATGAATGCATGCTGACTTGGCAATTCCATTAAAATATGTTTTTTCCACTTATTTCTACAAGAAAAGGAACTCAGCATAGCATATCAAACAAAACAAGCACTTATAAGTTAGATAAGGAAAAGCAATTTGGGGTCTGATCAGGTTGTCTGAGGAAAATCTTAAATCTGAGATATTTGTGGGTTGGTGGTTTGAATTTCTTTAGATGTGAAATAGGAAATTGTTTGTTTTGTGGGTTTAGAAAATTTTAGGCTTCCCTCATAATTTTAGACACTCTTTTAAAATTTTAGACCATCTTTACCAAATTTGAAACTGTTTTTAAAAATTTTAGACAATTTTCCAAATCTTAGGCCATTTCCCCAAATTTTAGACAATTTTTCCAAATTTTAGACAACTTTTTGCGAATTTTAGACAATTTTCAAAATTTTAGACAATTTTTTCAAAATTTTAGACAATTTTTCAAAATTTTAGACAATTATTTCAGAATTTTAGACAATTTTTTCAAAATTTTAGACAATTTTTTCAAAATTTTAGATAATTTTTTCAAAATTTTAGATTGTCTATAAAATTTTTATTTTACCAAATATGACAGTTTTGTCCCTTTAAATAAGATTTTAAACCCTTTCACATCAAATTCTTGATGTTTAAGGACATTTTAGACCCTTTAACACAAATTCCAGACATCCAGTGACATTTTAGACATTATTAAACAAAATCCTTGACCTTTACTGTCATTCTAGACCTTTCAAAACAAAATTACAGACCTTTCAGAAGATCTTATACAATTTTAAAAAATTTTAGATCATTTTAAACAAGATCCTAGACCATCACCAACATTCTCCTTCACAACTCTCATCCTATCCCAATCCAACATGGCCGCCAAAACACGGCTTTCACCGACAACCCAATTCCACTTCCGGCTAAACTTAACCTTAAAACTGAACAACTCATACAAAGTAGAGTAAAAATCCAATCTTACCTCCAGTTCCAAGAACTTTGAGCAACTCAAAATTAGACGCGTCGACTTTTCCACGTCCGGTCAAATTAACTACAAAAACAAAGCAAAAACCACAAAAATTAATATCAGATACAACAAAAACACAAACAAAAAACACAAAAATCCAAACTTTTCCAATCAATCTACCCACAATGCACCCATAAATCAAATTTATTTCTTAACAAATCAGGAATTTGATTGTCCTATGACCGCTAGAGCAAAACTTTCACGCTTTGTGACGTCATCCTTTAACTTTTTATTTAGAAAAAAACAAAAACAATTTTAGGCACAACAACACATGGTTGGGTCAATGAACTCAGTTTCTCAGCAAAATTTCTTATTTTTGTTTTCCTCCATTTTGAATTTTTTTTTAAATAAAAAATTTATATAAAATTATATTTTTGTTTTCTATTGAATTATTTTATTTATTGGTATTGTTAAGTAGAAGAAGTTAATGTTTTTTTTATGTATGATTGTTTGACCTTTTGTTTGTAATTACTTATTAGATTACATCAGGTAAAGTTGGTTTTACAATGGGAGTATTTGTGAATGGATTTTTATCATGGTGTGTTTGAGAAATGTTATTTTTAAAGTGAGTTGGTGTTGGGTTTTTATTTTTGTTTAGGGCTTGAGATTTGAGAAAAATTGTCATGTTGGGCCTTGTTGGTGTTTATGAAAGTTGTTAATGGTGAAATTCCTAGCATTTTAGACCTAAATATTTTTTAAAAGTTAAATTTTAGATATAAAATGTCATAATTTGTAGTATTTTAGGCCTATAAAATCATGTTTAGTGGAACTTTAGACTTTCTAACCTATGAATAGTAACATTTTAGACCTCTAAACTTACAAAAAATAAATTATAGGTCTAAATAACCATGTTTAGAAGCATTTTGGACTTCATAACTTATAAATAGTGACATTTTAGACCTTCAAATTTAAGAAAATTAAAATTTTAAACTCATAAACTTAAGAAAAGTGAAATTATAGACTTAAAACATCAAGATTAGTAACATTTTAGACCTAAGAAATCATATTTAGAAGCATTTTAGACTTCCCAACCTATGAATAGTGATATTTTAGACCTTCAAACTCGAGAAAATTAAAATTCTAGACCTACAAACCTAAGAAAAGTCAAATTTTAGACTTCAAAACTTAAAAAAAATTGATATTAAAGACCTAAAAAATCATGCTTAATAGCATTTTAGACCTTAAAAATCCTACAAACCCATAAACATCAAAATTTTAGACCAAGAAACCACCCCCACCACCATTCTTATCCCCCACAAACCCACCCAACCCCCACAATCATTCCCACACACTCCCAAACCCCCCACACTAAAAACCTTTAACTCATTCTCCATTCAACCATTCAATTGATATGCAATTTCCCTCCAACCTGACACTGAATATTATCATTAAAAACCCTGCATGCAAACTTGGTTACAAAATACCAGTATGTGTGACCTTTAAATAAATAAAAAAACCAAACAAGTGTTAAGCAATGGACTGTTTTTATTCCTCACACATGTTTTGTCATTTCTTTACAACTCTATTCACCCCATGCTGTTTGTATTTTCTTTTCACATTTTCACATTTTCACAAATTTCTTTCACAAATAAATTGAAATAAAATTCATTTGTTGATCATCTGGTTGTGTCCTCATGTGATTAACCTGGCCAAGGTCCTTATGGGAACATTGCACCTCAGCTGCCACTTTGCCAAAATACAAGAAAGGTCACTGCCAGCTGATAAGTGTAAATGGAATTCAGCTTTTTTGTTTACTGTTTTTTTTGTTCTGGTTTAAATTGATTTTTGGTGACATTAAATTGTTATTGGTGGTGGGAATTTGGAGGTTTTTGGTGTTTTATATGTAGTTGGTGGTTGTGAGGCAATTTTGTGAGGTGAATGGTGAGGTTATGTAAGGTTTTTGGCAGGGAATTGCAGTTTTGAAGGGTTTGTGGGGTTTGGTGGGCTTAATGGAGTTTGGTGATGGTTTCCATGTGAAATGTTTGCATTTGGGGGTAAGGGGTGATTGAATTGGGGTTTAAATTTAGTTTGTAGACTTGAAATGGCAATTTAATTCAAATTTTAGGGGGGAAATGGCAGTATAAATCAAGTTTTAGGGTTAAAAATGATATTTAAGTCAAATTTATGTCATGAAATGCCAATTACTAGGTCTAAAATTCCAATATAAATCAATTATTAGGTCAGAAATGCCAATATGACCCAATTATTAAGCAAAAAATGGCAGTTTAATTCATTTTTCAGACTTTAAAATCTAATTTTGATCAATTTTTAGTGCCTAAAGTGTTATTCCACTTCAAATTTTAGGCCTAAACTGGTCTAAATCCTAATTTGTTTTAAGTAAAAAATGCTACAAAATAACCCAAATTTACAAATCTATAATTTTAATTTTCCAATATCAACTAAACTTTAGGCCTAAAATCACAATTCCATGAAACATTAAGGCCAAAAATTACAATATTCTCAAACATTTACACCTAAAACCTCACTAATCACAATTTCACAGGTCTAAAATCCTCCCAAACCCATTTTCCACCTCAAAAAAAAATCCCACATTCAATTCCACCAACCACCCAACCTTACTACATCACATCAACTTCACACCACTCATTACCAAACAACACTTAACAACCATAACCCTAATTTGCTCTACATTATGACATAATCACATAATCACACAACACCATCCATCCACATTCAAATCCAAAATAACCATGAGGGTGTGTGTGTGTCTCAAGGATTATAATAAACATATGGAGTTTAAATTTCATTAGCTTGGTATTGAGGTCAACTGAGTTGCAAAGTGTTTCTTGCGAAGTTTATGCATGGAATTATGTTCTGACCAAACCATGTGTTTTCTATGTCAAGGCAACGACTTCAATGCAGGTGGATTGACATCAATTCCAAATAATGACTTATTGTACAACATTGTATTCATTCTTATGCAAATGCCACTTCTTTCCTACATTTTTGCAAACAGGCTTAAGCTACTGAAAGTACTGCTGGCTACCAGCAGAGCTGTGCCATCCACGTGGAGTGGGAGTGGAAGTTGGGTCAAGTTTGACCTGCTCAATTATTCCAGTTGACCTAAAATCCAAGGCCTGGTATCCATGGATGCAATTCGTTGGTGAAAACTCTTTCCGAGCTGGTTTTTTTATCAAATTTTCATCGGATTTTTATCTTTAGTACTTTCTGCTCTAGATGTAATAACCATTTTCATATTTCCTTGCTCCTGATTGGTGCAAAAGTGCTGTGTGTTTTGCTATTTGAACGTGCGGTAAATCGGAGTTTGCGTAATTCGACTTAACGACTATTATTATTATGTCAGCAGATAGTGAATCTGTAATGTGATGTAAACTTGTTGAATGTGTATTTATGCGATCAACAGAGTCCAGATATCACATTATATAATTTATAAATATGGATAATATACTTGACGCACACGTTAGAGAGTTTGCGGAGTTCTCCCTTAGAATTATACCTTAGAAAATTGCTTCCTTAGAGACTTCTAAGGGCTGGTTTTTACCTTAGGATTCTAAGATACAGAAAGCCTCGTCCCTTACGTTAGAATAACCAAACAAACAGAACAAACATGGCGGCGTCAGCTTCGATCTAACTTTCCACGATCATAATCTGTGCTTTCAGAAGCCCATCCAGTCACGCAAAATACAAAAACAAACTCAAACTAACTTTAATAACAAGTGAATAAACTTTTTATCAATGCATTTGACACTTAAATTTAACAAAAATTAGATTTTTTTGAAGTTACCCAGACACAAGTTAAGGTAAGAGAAAATCATAAGAAAACTCAATCGTAAATCTCTTTTATAAAACCCAACTCAGAATACCACATCCAGTTGTCCAGAAACTGTAATATACAACGTTAAACCGATGTTGCGGTAAATCCGAGTTTACGCACGGTTTCAAATACAGCGTATGAAGTTCATAAAGCCAGATTAAATCAAGTTATTCCTAAGTCATGAGTTGTCTCAATAAAGTGCATGTGTTTTGAAACATGCTCACTTGCAACTGCCAGTATCTGAAGGGCATTGAACTCTGAGTCGGTGTCACTGAATCCCATGTTAATTGGAATTGAGCTTACAACAGGTCTGCTGGAACTTAAATTTATATTTGTTTGCTGGATCAATCGGAGTCTTCACGAACGGTCTAGACTTGCTGTAATTGAAGTGCACTGTATCTCTGTAGATATCTTTAAAAACCAGTTGGAGTTGCAGGATTTAATTGAATAAATATTTTTATTATGTTGTTAGAACTGACATTGGAAGATATATTATTCAATCATTATGTGATATTATGATTATGCAATACTAAGTGCCATTTTGATCTGGGTCAATAATCACTTCATCAGTGCTGGCAAAGCAGTTGTGCTGTTCGATTTTGCATTTATGCAATTACGTGCTCGATTGGCTGGAATATGGTCACGTGATAATCACTCGGTGTGTGATTCTGTAATCACATAATGACTGGGATAATATATCTATTGCAAAGCTACCATCTGTGGGATTATGACTGAATGCCTCTAAGACAAACGTCCGAAGACGTGATCCACTGCGTACAATGGTTTTTGAATATCGTCAAAAAGTATTGACGATTTCTACATTTGGGAAGGAAATCCAACTCTCTTCTTCTTCAGAGTTCCGCCCGATTACGTCAACTTGTGTAATGCCAAATGAGAGCGCTGGTGCTTCCAATGGTTTTGGGGTCATGGTTTTTCTTTTTCTCTTGTTGGTTTTCAGCCATTTTCCTTCTTCTCTTCTGCCATCTGGCTTTCTTTTCTTTAGCTCCTGGGTTTTTGTTTCATCGGTTGTCTCTGATTCCATTCAAAGAGTTTGACTTGCATATAAATTCATCATCTTCACTAAACGGCTTCCATAAATGTATAGGAATTTATGATGTGCATGAAAATCCGCCAAAAAGAAAACCCTTTGTCTTGTTTATGGACTTGTTAACCATAAGATATTTGTGTAACAGCAGTTTTAAATTTGATGCATACAAACTTTATTAGGGCTTTTCGCATCGATGACTTCTGCTGATATGCTACTTCCTCTCCAAAGAATTTTTCTTCCACAAAAAATTTCCATTGTTCTAAATTGTCAAGAGTTTAATGTTTATATCTATAAGCCATAATATTGTGCAACATCCTTGAAATCAGTAATACTAATAATGCAGTAAAGCGTTGACTATCCAGCTGCCGACTGATATAGCCGTTGATTATCGACGCTGAAAATTATTGGGAATTTTCCCAAAAATGATGCCAACAAAAACATTCTCAGGCATAACTGGCTTCCACGTGCCACAAAACTTGGAGATGATTTCCAACAGCAGTTGAACTGTTCTTTTGATTGATTGGTATATACTCAGACATACTTTGCATCAAGATTGCGTGTTCAAAACAACACAGAGCAAAGTCTGAGTGTAACACATTACTTTTTTGTTTTTTCAAAAAATTTTACAAATTCTGACCATGGATTTCCATGCATAATAGCTAATTATTATGTAAAACAAAAATATAAACAAGATGATTGTAGTTGTTTTCTTTGTTCTCATCATCACCACAAGACCACAAAAGAAACATTCTTCCAAATTCTTCCTACATTCAGCATTCCCCTCTTCGGCAAGTCCATTTTTTACTACTATGTACTCCCACAATAATTTTATTGATTGCTTTTGGACATGTTGCATATGGCCATTGTAGCCGCTGGCGACATTAAACTCTGTACCTGCAAACATACCGATGGTTTGCACTGAGCCAGACCATTGTCTTTTCTGAACAAAAAACAGCGATAGAATGTTTTCGGGGAATTTACTTAAAGCCGTCGGTCTCGTGTTCGGAAGATATTTCCTGCATGTTAAAGATTCTCCAGAGTGGTAAAATTTCAAGATGACAGCTTGCCCTCCGGCATTTGTATTTTATCCTCTAAGAAATTAGGTTAAAGTTAAATAAGCTATTCCAGAGCAGGTGGATGTACCTGTCATTCTTTAATTTGGTTTTGAGTTTCTTGGTGAGAATGTTTTTTCTCTCTCTTGTAGCTGAAGGAGTACACCAACCCATTCAGAAGTTGATCCGTTCCACGTGCCATTGCTGAAGTTGCATAATATCTCTTACTTTTAAATCGTTGAACTGTTCCATTGATTTATTGTTCTGTGTTTGATTCTTATCACACTAAAGACTATGATCAACAGTTTGTCGGAACTTAGGTTTGAATTGGTTTTGTTCTTCTATACTTATTGTTTCAGCACTTTCTTTAGAAGGTAACTTCCTACACAATAACATTGCTATGGAATACTGAACTCCTCCTTAATACAATGTTTGTTATGAAAATACAGTCGGACCCGCCAGTAGCGACCTCGGCTATAGCGTCAACCCGCTTATAGCGTCACGTTTGGTGCGGTCC
>JAQIXT010001507.1:0-15274 GCA_034700445.1 Stenotaenia linearis
AGCTTAAATTTCATTAAATTTCATTGAAATTTTTGGTTTTAAGCTTAAATTTCATTAAATTTCATTGAAATTTTTGGTTTTAAGCTTAAATTTCATTAAATTTCATTGAAATTTTTGGCTTTAAGCTTAAATTTCATTGAATTTTTGGTTTTAACCTAAATTTTATTAAATTTTATTGAATTTTTTCGTTTTAATCCTAAATTTCATTAAAGTTCATTGAATCTGTTTGGTTTAAACCAAAATGTCATTAAATTTTATTGAATATTTTTGCTTTAAACCCTAAATTCCGTTTAATTCCACTTAAAATTAAAACTTTAACCCTAAATCTCACTAAATTTCAACCACTCATCACCTGTCAATTTCCAAAACAAATCTCACCCTGAGCCAAGAAAAATCCTATACCAGATACTTATTTCAGTCCCCAAATTGAGACACAGAGGCAAAACAGTCAAAAATGTCATCAACAAAGCGAAATGAAACGTCTCCACAGCCGATCTGCATTTCAACAAAAAAACAAGAAAAATTAAAAATTTAACAAAAATTCATAATAATCCAAAAAATTTATAAAAAACTCACTGTAAAAATGGCGCACCATACAAAATAGCAAAAATGTGATACAAAATTACACTCAAAGCGAGGAAAACAGCGACTTGTACTAACAAAAAAACCTGCAAAAACATATTAAAGTATCAAAACACATTTTCTACAACCAAATTTCAAAATACTTTGCGTTTTAACGTCGTTTTGTTGGTAATTTTCCCTTGTTTTGGTACATTTGGCCGTAAAAAATGAAGAAATGTCTGTACACAAGCGATGATGAGGCATAGTTTTTCAATAGTAGGTGTGCAATTGGATATTAATGCTTTTCCGTAGAATGGAGGAACCAAAATGAACAGATTTAGAGCCGAGATTGAGAAACAGTTGACCGCAAATGTCCGCGCCGTCGCCGATGGAAGACCCGTTTCTTGCAGTGACATTGTGACGTCATCGAGGATTACATGTGAGTGTTGTTTTTTATCATCTGTGGATTGGAAAATTATATTAAAAGGCTTTTGTATGAAAAATGTGTGAAAAAACAGTGCGGGTACCTCGTGAGCGGCCATTAAGGTCGTTGATTTTACGGTGGCGCCATCTTTGTTGTTTGTTTTAAAAATTTTTTTATTAAAATGTTTATTGTAGATATTATTTGTTGGTTTCTAATTTAGTAATGGAATTTGTGGTTTTATTTGATTTTGAGGTGATTTTTAAATTTAGGTTTTGAATGCGCAGCTTAAAGCTGCATCGTGCTGCTGCACGCGCTCAGCCAATCACATCGCTGTTTATTTTTATTTCCAATATTTTGTTAATAAAATTATTTAGAAAATTTATTGTACATGTATTAAAATTGTATAGCGTAATCTAAATTAAAATTAAAAATTATAGTGAATATATAGCATAAATTAACATTGGGTATAGTGCGCTGTTTAGTGTTTCTGTCAAAATGACTTCCGAGACGCGGGAAATTCGTTTTATAAATAGTAAATGATGTATTGATTTTATTTCTGGGCAAAATCAGAGCTAAATTAAGTGGATTCAGCTCTTGCTTAATAAAAATAATAAAAATTACAACATTTCATAAAATGAGTGTATTTAATAATGAATAAAAGCCTTGCGTGATCTTAAATCACAATTAACGTTCCTTGGAATTTGAAACATCACGTGATCACGTCAGAAATAATGTAATTGTTCGTAAAGGAAAAAATTATTAAATTTTTAATGGACTGATAAATCAAAAAAGTTTCTCTTTGGATTTTTTTCGCCATTTTTTCCCAATTTTTTCTCATTTGGTAATTATTTTTAAATAAACCGCCAAAACGGAAAAAAATGAATCGTAACTGATCCGTGACTAATCCAACTTAATCCTTTATTAGTTACACATGATCCACAACACCGGTAGAGTTTAGTTAGTTTATTTATAACTCCATTTAATTACATCGCTAATTCAGCTTGCTAGAGATCACCACATTCACATTTTCCGTTTACCCATAATCCCCAATCGCCGCCATGTTTAACACATGTTTGTGGCTAGTCTCCAGTGAATCAGCTGTCGAACTTTCATTGAAATTTCGGATTTTCAAGTAAAAATATCATAGACGCTGTGAAAAATTAAATTTGAACTGATTTTTTTTACTTTTGTAGTACATTTGACTCAAGAAATCGGCGCAAAATTTCAGACCAGAAATTTTAGATCGGATCGACGGTTAATCGACGGATATTCGGTGAAAATTAACGAGGAAATGATGAAAAGGAGGAAATTATCACATAAAGGTACCAAAACCAATTCAATTTTAGACTCATTTTGATGATTTTAGGCTGCTATAGGCGCCAGATGTCAGAAAAAGGAATAAAATTGGCAAATAAAACAGTTTTTGAAGGATTATCGGACAAAATCGGTGTAAATTCATGAAAAGAACAGAAATAAGAGCAACATCACAGCCATAAATCTCTTAAAATACAAAAATTAAGCCACTTTTATCCTGATTTTGAACTCTGATTTCATATTTTCGTTGAAATTGATTTAATTTTGCAATTTTCAAGTATAAATTCATCAACTCTTATCAAAACTCAATTATAATCTGATTATTTCACAATTTTATAGACCCCAAATACCAAAAAACAGTCTAAAATAAGTCTAAAATGAGTCTAAAAATCAAATTTTCAAGAGGTCTCAAACAAATTCTTCAAAAATCCACAAGAAATTTTTTTTAAAAACCCACAAATTCCAAAATATTCAAAAATCCACTGAACTTCAGACTAATCTTGAAGTCTATAGTCATTTTTCTATTTAAATTTGATTTATTTTTGAAAACTTTTAATAATTCACACAATTTTCCTTCAGGTTTTTAATAAAATGGAAAGATGAACCTCTTAATTTGATTTATGCGAAGGTAAAAATGAGATACCTGATCCATCTTTATGAAACTAGAAGAAAAATGAGAGCAGCTGGTAGAGTGTGTGAGATGTTGTTAGAAATTAATGCATTTTCACTGCTACAGAAGAGAATTATTGAAATTTTTTGATGGAAATTCAACTAGATGATACTTAACTTAAAATCAATAATTCTCTTTGCATAAGTAATTGTTTTAAGGGAGAAATTCTGTGGTTTTTCAAAAAAATTGATTTTTTGAAATTCAGTTCATATATTAGCAATTTTTTGGTTATACGACGTAATCAAGTCCTTTTACGGCTGGAATTGCTATGTTTTGTGACTAAATAACTTGGAAAACAATTGTTTTTAATCAAAATTTGGTCAAAAATTTGCGATTTTTTAAAATAACTTAAGACCCACAAGGCTTATTCGAAGAAATACTGTATTTGAAATTTTTTCATTATAATGAGGTTTTTATGTCTCCAGTTCACTTTTTATTCGTGAATGATTGAGAAATATGTGAAAAGTGACTGATGACTTATTGTTATCACATTTTTCATCAAAATCATTTCATTTTTGGTCAAAACATTTCACTTTTGGCAAAACACTTTTCATTTTTTAAGAAAATTGTTAAATTTTTGGCCAAAAATATTGGATTTTTGGTAAAAAATGTCGATTTTAATCATGGTGAAATTTTCTAAAATTTCTGGTTTTGCCTTTTATTCCTGTATGGTCAAGGGTCCCAAATCAGTGTACTGCTTGTGGCCCTCAAACCTTTAAATCTGCCACTGATAAGACAGAACACACAAAGTGCATTTTGTTAAAAAACCCGATATAACGAATTTATTTTGCAAATTCATTTTAACGGTGTTCGCATTACAGGTCGAACCTCGTTATTACGAACTCGCTTATTGCGAATTCCTCATTTTAACGAAATTTTAAAAAAGTTTGGTTGGATTCCTATCCATTCATTCAATGTTAAAAAATTCGGATATTACGAACTCTCGATATTACGAACAGATTTGACGGTCCCTTCGAATTCGTTATATCGAGGTTTGACCTGTACAACAAAAACTCATTGTAATGAAATTTTTTTCATGGTCCTTAGCATTTTGTTATAACGGAGTTCGAGTACTCAATTTCCAACCACAATATATTGCATTTGTGCATTGGAATATTTGCTGGAGACAACAAGACAAGGATTGGGATTCAGTTTTTGTTTGTGCTGGAAGTCTTTGGAATTTAGTAGGGTTGGATTTGTATTGTTACCTCTCAGATGAAATCTCTTGATGAGCCGGGTCCAAATCGCACAGATTTACCAGTCACAATACACGAGAAAATCACATTTTTCAGTGTTGCACACAAATGCGGTTCCTAAATCCAGGTGATTTGGACTCGGTTCAAGTGTTTTCTTTCGAGGGCAACAATACACAAATCTATGTACTTAGAGAAAGTGCGAGATAATTTGAAAGTTTTAAAGCTAATTTGGTTGTGATTTGAATGGTTGAATTGGTACAGGTCGAACCTCGTTATTACGAACTCGCATATTGCGAATTCCTCGTTTTACCGAATTTTTTTAAAAGTTTGGTTGGATTCCTATCCATTCATTCAATGTTAAAAAATTCGGATATTACGAACTCTCGATATTGCGAACAGATTTGACGGTCCCTTTGAGTTCGTTATATCGAGGTTCGACCTGTATTTGTATACTTCCCATGTAGCAAAATTTGGTTGAATTAATGGGCACGTACAAAGCGAGTTTTTTTTTCGTTTTGGAAAAGTCATCTTTTACAAACAGGAAGTGATGTAAAAAAAAACATCTTATATTTTAGGTCGACCCTAAAAGACACTTGCAAAAGACACCCTTCGTGTGACTTTTGCTGTCTTTTTAATTGACTTTTAGGTGAAAATCAAGATGGCAACCATCACGCATGTTGCCTGAACAGGATAACTTTTAATTATTGCGAGTAAAATAACAAAAGTTTGCACAATTTAGTTTGTAATAACAATAATATATTATTTAGTTTGATAATTGTAATACAGAAGACACCCACTTATTGTGATCACTTTGGGACGTCCCCAAAGTGATCACAATAACCGATTGATAATTATAGGCAACAAAACCAAAAATGCAGTTTTTACCATTGTTTTCTATTAATATGTTAAAAATTCAAGACTAAAAGGTGTTTGGTAAATTTCAATCTCTTATTATAAAGAAAAATTGATTTTGAATCATTTTTGATCAAAAAAATTTATTTAAATATAAAGAAAAATATATTTTTGAGTGTGATTTCACTTTTCTGTTGCCAAATTATACAAGATTACAATTTAATATAGACCAAATTTGCTGCTAAAAGTCAAATTTGGATGAAAAATGATCACAATAACCGAAAAAATGATTACAATAACCGATAATTTTTCAATGAAAAAGTACCATCTGGTCTGTACTTTGTAAAAGTGATCACATTAACCAATTGATTCCATTAACCGTGATTTGGAAAGAACCCGGGTATATGATTTTTAATTTTAAAAATAATTTTAGCATAATTATGTTGTTTGTTCGTTATATTTTAATATTTTTTAAATTCTTTTATTGAATACAATTACTAAACTAATCTTATTAATGGGTAATCTTAAAAATGTGAATGTGGAATGCAAAACCTTCTTATAACGAAAGAATTTCAAATAAACAGTTTGTAATAGGCTGGTTTTTATTATACCGAGTTTTGTTATAACAAAATTATTTAACATGGATCTCTATGGGGAAAAAGTAGGGGATTTTAGTATTTCATTATAAAAAGGATTTCGTTATTGTGGGGTTCGATTATATTGAGTAAAAATTTATGACTCATGAAAAATCTCAAACTTATAAAATTTCATCACCTCTCGGTGATGAAGCACTACCTCTAGGTAATGTTTCTCATTTCTCGCCTGTTTGTATTTCTCGAGACGAAAATAATATTTGGTCAATTTCTCGAGAAATTTTGTGAATTTTTGAGAAATCTATAAAAACGTCAGATTTCAAATGAAAAACATATTAAAACAATTAAACAACAGTAAATAATTACAGTTTAGGAGTTACTGAAGTGATAAAAATACAATATCATTGCAATTTATTCGAATAATACTGATTAAAATCAAAAATTAAGGGAAAACATATTTTCTCATTATTTAAACTAACTGAGTTTTCGTGCTACGTTTAAAAGAAATGTTCCATTTGCGAATGATGGTGTTTTTTTCTAAGGATTTTACAATTGAAAAACATTCAAAAGTTATACATTTCAACATTTTTCCATCTTAAAATGCCTTAGAACATAAGAATTTCTTGAAAATTAAGATGTCCAAAACTCATTTTTTTGACATTATTGCCAATACTTAACTTTATCTGATTATTGGTCGATCAATAACTATCTGAGATATTCTATAATCTTAGTGAGTTGTTGCTGTGTTCTGTCAACCGTGCAAATTTGTCCCTGTTATGTAGAAATCCCTTGGCTCAGTTGCTGGTCTTCAACCAATTACTTTTACTCGGAGAGCTCACTGTACAAGACAATATTTATACTAAGGTCTGTAGATATTGTCAACATAATTGTTTTTCTTTTTCTAGAATCTTTATATACCAGAATAAAGAGTAAACAAAGGAATGTAAATAATTTTTCAACATGCAAAGAATATGAATGATCCTGGTAATACAAGAAGGATCGTTTCGTAGCTTCAAGTGAAGCCAAAACAAATCTGCCAATAGCCAATGAGAGGCTAAGGTGCCGATTTTTAGCAGCCAATCATACCAAGCCTTTGTCAACTGCTGCAAAACTGTGATATTGTTTAGTTGTGTCTGGAAAGTAATGGCTGCTATAGTAGATTTAAACAATGGATTTTAAAACCAAATGAACAGCTGTGTTCCAGAAACACATAAGCGATAGCATTGTTCCAAAGCAATCTGTTGTGATTGGTTAATGGAAAATCGTCACCTTAGCTTCCTATTGGCTGATACTGCATGAGTTTGGCTTTATTTGCAGCTACTAAACGATCCTTCTTGTATTACCAGGATCATTCATATTCTTTGTTCAACATGAAATGATTCAGAGACCATGTCCAGTTGCGTGAAAGAAAAGATGAGAATAACTTATATTTAACAAAATTGGATTTTTTCTGTGATGAATAGTTTGTCAATTCGTATCTCATTTTAACTTGCCAAGACACAAGTTAAGGTAATGGAAAATTCCTCCTGTATAAGGAAACTTAATCGCAAATCGCTTTTATACAATCCCTTAGAACTGAAACCTTTTCTCTTCTCTAAGGAAAAGCTCTAATGTAAGTGACAGTATAAGGGAAGAGCTCCATTAACTTTGTTTTGTATCGATGATATAAATTATATATCCAATTTTGTACCCAAATGGCTTTTGGTAACTTGTTTTGCCATTTTGGATTTTGGTTAAATGAGATTTGTTAATTAGGACAGGCGTTTATTTGGGACAAACCTTAAAGAACAAAAACAGAAAACAAGCAGAATTTCCATCACTTATTTGGAACAAATGCCGCTTACCGTATTTCTTCGAATAGTTTCCTCAATTCGTATAGTACCTGCACTAAGTGCAGGTACTATACGAATTGGTCCCGAAGATGTCACGTGATTTCAAACCCCTCAGTAGGTCTGCATGCATATCTGCTGTAGAATCCATCTAATGTAAGTATTTCTTGCTTTATAAATGAATAATCCACAACAACCACATTCTCACCAGAAGTGCTGTCAAAGTGATTTGCAGTATCACATGTGGAGTTTAAGGTTGGAATTGGGGATAAAATAAAACATGGATTGTGACTGGAAAATAATTTGATGGAAATGAAGGTTTTGTTTGTTTATTAATCAGTTTAAAACTAATTAGTATATAAAATATAAATAATTAATAAATGCGAAAAAAATTAAATTACTAAAACCACCAATTTATCTATTTTTGCATTTGAAAATTAGTAATTGGCTCAAATTATGGGGAAAATGGGGGACAATTTACAAACACTTCTAAATTGCACAACATTATATAAGTAGAGAGTGATGTAGAGATGTCATGAAGGACTCATCTGAGTGTAAGTTACAACACCTCTAGCTCTAATCTGACGCTTAACTTGACAAGAGTGAGTTAGTGACTGTAATTGCATGGTTTCAACATGGCTGAAATTGACTTTCAGCATCAAAACAATGTCAAGGAGGAAAGGAAATCTTAAAAATTTATGAATTTCATGAAAAATCTGAAACTCATAAAATTTTATTGTCTCGAATCATACTTTGTTGTAACGATGGTATATAATGCTAAGTTCTCGTTAAAGTGAAAAAAACCGAAATCTTTGATTTATTTTTTATGGACATCCATTAGTGGTGTGCGATGGATGAAACATCAATATAAATGTTTTAAAACAATCGATACATCGTGGAACACTTCAAAGATACATTGATGGTTTTAAAACTATTAAAAATCCATGTAAAGATTCAAAAATTAATTAAATCAATAAATTTTAGTTATAAAGGAAGGAAGGAATGCTGTTTAAGGTCACAAGTGGCTACACAAGACAAGAGGCTATATGTGACCTGCCACAATGGGTGGTATGATTAAAACTGAGCAAAAGCTCCAACTTGTTGTCATCTAATACTTTAAATTAAGCTTCAATGCTAATTATTTGATTATTTTAAATTATTTTAAATTAATTTTTAAAGTTTTGGCTTAAAATGTAAGTAATATTGAAAAAATAAATACATGTCGCATCTAATTTTAGTAGTAAATGCTTCAAATTTTTCAAGCAATTGATAAACCAGCTCTAAAAATTTTAAGCATTTACTTCAAAAATGATGTTTATTCATATGGATTCACTATGAGTCTTTAGCAAAAGCTTTGAGAATCATATTATTTCAATGGTAAGAGCTCTTGCTCACTTTTGGAGCTTTTGCTTCACTTTAATCATACCAGCCATGTCTGTAAAAAGTACAAATCAACAAAATATTAGTCATAAAACGTCTAATCAGTTGACAACAATTGTTAAGGCTTGTTTTTTAAGGTATTTTAGCAAGGTAATAAATTTAAATTAAGACTCACCACAAGGGGAAAATGTTCATTATTTTTTCCTCACAGTCTAACAACGCAATTATTTTTTCCTACTACAGTCGGACCCGCTTATAGCGTCAATCAAGAGACCGGGCTGATATTGATGCTATAAGCGGGTTGACGCTACAAGCGAATCCGCTTATAGCGTCAAAGTGACGCTATAAGCGAGTAAACAATAAATATTTGTAAACAATACAATTATAACTAAAAGTCGTATTATTACATTTTACATACATTTATAAACATTGATTTTTTACAAACCAAAAGAAATTAAAATTTGCCAAATCTTGACGCTACAAGCACGGGTTGTCGTTTGCCGGGACCGGCATATAGGCGGGTTGACGCTATAAGAATTGACGCTATATCCGAATTTCCGAATTTTTTTTTTTTTTTTAACATAGAAACCCCTTCCTTTTTGGCCGGACCGCACCAAAAGTGACGCTATAAGCGGGTTGACGCTATAGCCGAGGTCGCTACTGGTGGGTTCGACTAATTTAATTGATGAAGTTCAGCACTAAATATTGGAATTTATATATTAGGACTGCTTTTTGAGGATATAAATATTTTTTTCTGAGATTTTGAGTGTTTCAACTGCAATTTTGAAACAATCGATGGTTAGTCGATGTATCGTCGAAGTATCGATGTTTGAAAAATATTGAAAATTTAATATGTCGATTGTAAAATCCATCGATACATTGCACAACACTAACATCATGTTAAAAAATTTTGTTATAACAAAACCTCCTGTAACAAAAACTCTTCTTACGAACTGTTTATTTGACTTTTTTTTTTATAATGAGGTTTTTATGTCCTGATTTCACTTTTTTACCATGAAAGACTGAGAAATATTCGAAAAGTCACTAATAACATTGTTGTGGGTTAATAACTTGAATTTTAGGTCAGTAAATGTTAATTTTACTTAAATAATTTTGTTTAATTAATACTTGACATCATACTCTGTAAAATGCGTCATAAAAACAAAAAACATTTTGCTAAATTATCCAATGTAACAAAATTACTTCACAAAAAGGTATCTTCTTCTAAGATACAGTCGGACCCGCCAGTAGCGACCTCGGCTATAGCGTCAACCCGCTTATAGCGTCACGTTTGGTGCGGTCCGGCCAACACTTTGACGCTGTAAGCGGGTTCGCTTGTACCGCCAACCCGCTTATAGCGTCAATTTAAGCCCGGTCCCTTCATTGACGCTATAAGCGGGTCCGACTGTATAACATTTCTGATTAAATTCTGTTATCAATCTGTTACACTGCA
The DNA here is from genome assembly GCA_034700445.1 of Stenotaenia linearis. Taxonomy (NCBI): domain Eukaryota; kingdom Metazoa; phylum Arthropoda; class Chilopoda; order Geophilomorpha; family Geophilidae; genus Stenotaenia; species Stenotaenia linearis. The sequence continues at coordinate 10,273 of JAQIXT010001507.1, forward strand.
CCAAGAATTCTTGACTGCACTGATGACAAACAGTTTCATGCCACCATTTGATGACAAACACACAATCTGTTACACCAACATCAATTTGCAAATCTATCAAACTCATCATCTGTTGCCAACAGGAATTTGCAAATTCATCAAACCCATCACATCATCACTAAATTCCATTATGAAATAAAATTCAAGCTTCACTTATTCCTTATCTTCTTGTTTTTCACATCCACTGAGCTGTAAAAATAATATTTTAGAATATTTTAGAATATACAACCTTTTAAGCTTCATTCTCCTCTTCAATTTCATTCCCAAGTCTACAAAAATGTCACTTTTTCAAATAAAACTTGGCATTTTGGACAGAACTGAGTAGAAAAGAAGTAAACAGCCTCCATATTGCATAACTAACTTGTGTAAATTTGCCCTTGGAGTTTAAAAAGATAATAAAAAGGATTTTGTGCATTTTCAGTGCCGGAGAAAGCCGAGCGAAGAAATGAATAAACAATGACTAGATATAATTTTTATACATCTATAAATAAATAATACATTTTCTTTGATAATTTTACACATTACACAATCAGACAATTTCTAGTTTCTTTTTTTTTTGTTTTTTGGCAACATCTTGACCTGAGTTTTTTTTCTATTTTTTTGAAGGTTAGTATTAAATTAGAAATAATAAATTAAATTAATTATAAACACTCCTAATAAAATTGATTTAAAGGGGAAGTTGTTGTTACTGTTTGAAAATTATAAAATTTAATTAAAATTGTAATTTTCTAATTTGTTTAAGGTGATGGGTTTTAAATATAAATTGCATTTGTGGTGTGTGGGAAATCAGAGAGTCGAACTGGAATTAATGTCGGTCTGTTTTACAGTTCTCAATTTTTCTTTTCTTTAGGTTTCGGTTCAAAACTCGTTCAGCCAGATAATTTTTAAATACAGGTCGAACCTCGATGTAACGAACTCGAAGGGACGGTCAAATCTGTTCGCAATATCGAGAGTTCGTAATATCCGAATTTTTTAACATTGAATGAATGGATAGGAATTCAACCAAACTTTTAAAAAAATTTGTTAAAACTAGGAATTCGTACTAACGAGGTCCGACCTGTATTGGTTTTTAATTAGATTTTATTAATAAACTACTTAGAAAATTCATGAAATTTCAAATGATGATGCACAGTTGAAAACCACCATCTTAGTTTATGTACTTCACTTAAATTTGCCCAATTTTCACTCAGAAACTTTAAAATTAGGGAAATTTAGTGACTAATAATGACCACAGTGGTAAAAATGCAAACCTAGTGACCCAGTAGTCCTAATAATAAATGATTATAAATACTAAAATCTGTAAATTAAAATATTTTAGTGAATTATTAAATAAGAAAATCAAACTTAACAACCAAAATTTTCGATTGTTCCGGTTTTCATTCCAGTTAATGAAATTTTCAAATTTTGATTTTGATTCCAGTTCAACTCTGGAGTAAAATATAATAAAAAATAATAAAATCCAGCACTGCTATTGTTAAAGGAATGGTCTGAGTTAATTTGGAAATTTTTGAAAATCCTGTAGGATTATGTATGAATAATACTATACAAATGTTTATAACTATTAAAGAATCAAGATGCCTGATACAGCTGATTGCGAATGCAGTGCCTAAAGGCTGGTTTCCATTACTGTTTCCACTGGAGTTAAATGCAGACACAATGTCAAGCAAGGTGCATTATGGGATGTTATGGATTGTCCAGAACAGCAACGCCAGCAGCTCGCTAGAGTGCAGCATGTATCTGCCGCTATTGTTGTGGACAACATATAAGAAGCTAATTTGTGATCACATGACCACAAGCTCCTTTCTCCACTTTCAGTTTACGTAACTCCTAATTGGTTGATTGTAACTACTGTGTGGAAATGGTGGAGCCACTGCCGTATGCCGACTGCATTAAACATGCGATGCATCCAGTGCCTTCAGAAGTGATTATAGAAGAGAATTTCCCAATACTGGGTTAGCTGATTTTTACCAAAAACAAAGGATTGTTCAGATTTCTCACTCGCACCTCTATTATCAACCGAGCAAATACAGTTAAAGCAACTGGTATTGTTGACCCTGGGCATTTGACAGAGAATCCCGTTGATGCGCAAGGGGGAAAGGTTGAACAGATGATAGTTCCAACTTTGGATATTCGCTGCAGACAAATGGCATGGCAGAATGAACCAATCGCACAATGATAGTGGAATTGCAACATATGAAATTGCAATTTCATTGATTCTGAGACACATTTTTGACAATTTTACAATTCCCAAAATGGGTTAGCATCATATATAATCCTATATAATAAAATACTATGAGACAAAAATTAAAAAAATAGATTTTTCTCACAGTTTAGTGAGCTTAAAATTCCCAAATTATCCCAGATTATTTCATTAACTCATTGTGTATCAAGTGAAAGTGACTTTAAACCAACTTTAATGTGATTGAACATGTTAATATATGGATAAACACAGTAATAGAGTTAGTGTAAGTGGATTTAGGATTTACAATAATCTCATTATTTTGTTTTCAATTTAAAGCCTTCAAAACTATATCCAGTTGTTTGTAAATTGAATGCTCAACATTTAGTGCAGTCACATCTGTTTGTTATTTTGCCAGTGAACTATTGCTGAATGTTAAATAAAACTTACAATTCAATACATACATTTAATCATTTGAAGTAAATGTTAGTATTCTCAGTAACTAGTGCAAATGTAAATGATTATTTCAGGTTTAACTCATAAAGACCAAGTATTCAATCTTATCAATAGGGTTTAGGTTTTTTGGGTGGAAAAAAATTGAAATTTAAGTGGAGTTCCCATTTTCCCGGCTCGTCCGACTATGAGCTGGAGGAGCAGATGCTGAGCGGAATTTTTGTAATTAAAACATGATTTTTACTGAATTTCTTTAAATTTTCATTGAATTTCTTTAAATTTTCATTGAATTTCTTTAAATTTTTATTGAATTTCTTTAAATTTTCATTGAATTTCTTTAAATTTTCATTGAATTTCACTAAATTTTCATTGAATTTCACTAAATTTTCATTGATTGAATTTCACTAAATTTTCATTGAATTTCACTAAATTTTCATTGAATTTCACTAAATCTTCCCTGGATTTTTTTAAAATGTTCATTGAATTTCACTAAATTTTCACTGTTTTCTTCAAATTTTCGATTATATTTTACCGAATCTTCATTGATTTTCAATGAATCCATATTGAAGGCCATATGCGACCTTTTCACAATATTTAAAATAAATGTAACAAACAAGATAAAATCAATACTAAAATTTCATAAGAAATCAATAAAACAAAAAAGAATCATTCATCCAATACATTCACTCATTAAAACATATCCATAAAAGAAGGAACCAGCTTGAAATTTTTTCTGGTTTTATCCAAATTGGTTTTGTGGGGTTAAAAATTGGGTATTTTTTAGATAAAACCCAAAAAAACCACACCTCACTATCAGTTCAGACACTGTTTTCAGAAGATTTACATATTTGGCTATAAATTATGCTGTGTTCATGAATTCTAACCAGGTGCTTTAAATTCCCTAAGCAATTCAAAATTACAAATGAGATGGAATTAAAAATTAAATGAAGCTACGAACGAGATGGAATTAAAAATTAAACGAACTTACCAAGTCAAATTTAATGATAATTCCCGTGAATGAATTAACGAAGAGTTAAATAGTTGTCGCGCTACTGGCGCTGAATACCGATCAGTATCCAAACAAAATGCCATCTCTAATTCATTGAATAAAACCTGCTTAAAGTGACCGTAGTTTGGAAGAAATTTTTTGGTCACTAATTTGTATGTGGTCACTATACAGAGGAATTTTAATATAGAAAATTGCTAAATTTTAATTAAATAAATGGTTATTATGTAAAGATGGTCACATTAGCAGGTTTTACTTTTATTGTCAAAGTTGATGTTGCAAGAGTGGTCAAGAATGATTATCTCTGTGGTGAAGGTTTTGTTGGATTTGTCGGAAATGTAAATAGCATATATAAACATTGAAACTTGTTGAAACAATATTTAGATTGAATTTAAAAGCTAAAACTATAATGTTTTCACTGCAAAGCCAAAATTCTCACAAATGCTGCAATTACAATTAGTCCCTCTGGCCTCTGGAATTAATATACCGGTAACTACTGTATGTCTGATTAAGGGCAGTCCATAAATTACATAACATGCTAGGAGGGTATAATGAAATTGTTACAGAAGTGTTATGGAGAGGGGACAGGATTGGTCAGATGGTATGTAACACTTTGTAAACCTAAAAAAAATTTAAAAACAAATTAAAAAGAAAAACAATAAAAAAAATTCTTACATAAAAATAAAATTTCAAACATATTTACTGTAATAATTGTAGTTTTAGGAATCATTTGCATATTTTTGAATATTTTATGTACTTTTTAGGAGGGGTTGGGGTGAAGTATTGCTTAAGTTCACAAGCGGCAACAAAGGCCATACGCGACCTGTCACAATATCTAAGATATCTATACACCAATAAAAGTTAAAATTACAAAATTTTCATTAGAAAGATAAAAAGTAATTGGGAATCTTAATGTTATGAAATATCGTATTTTATCAATTAATGGATGCTCTTGAATACAGGATGTCCTTGAATATAGGATGCAAAAAAACAAAGAAATCCTCTATTTTTTGTTAAGTGAAATTGATCATGGCCTCTATTCAATGAAATACGATATTAAGGAAGATTTAAAAAAAAGTATTTTGATGTGTTATGGAGGGGGGCTAAAAAACAAATTTGTGTTAGAAGTTTTGCCGTTCCTGTAATTAGCGGCGTCCTCTAATTGATAAAATATGGTATAAACTGCTCATCATTAAGGCCAGTAGAACTAATGCTAGGTTCACACTTACGTTCACACTTGATCGTAAAGTAACTTAAGAGAAAGGTATGGTGCATTGTGGGATACTAAGTGCCTTAAGTGCTAATTCAACTCTGAGTTGAATTAA
>JAQIXT010001508.1:0-15253 GCA_034700445.1 Stenotaenia linearis
AATCACATTACTTCAATGGTAAGAGCTCTTGCTCACTTTTGGAGCTTTTGCTTCACTTTAATCATACCAGCCAATGTATGAGTAAGAAGTGCATATGAAGAAGAAGAAGAAGAAACACTGCGTAAGGTCACAAGCGGCTACAAAGGCCAGTGCATATGAATAGGTAATGAGTCAAAAGTTTGAGTACAAACTGCGAGCTCCAAGTGTTAGTTATTTAATATTAGAAATCCCAGGCCAGATCCAGCAATACATTGTATAGGAACTTGCTGCCCCTTGTAGCATTGTTGCACGGCTTGTTTTAATGACTCGAACTATAAAATCATATTAAAGTAAAATTAATTGATTTTGTTTCAACTTTTTTTCTCTTTTGTAGGGCGATTGATGCTGTATGCTGAAGGAATATGCAATGAATCATGTTGTAGCAATAACTAGGCTGCACTGGGTGCGTGATGAGAAGCCGGCTTGTGACTGTAATAAGCAATGAAGGCTACACATGCAAAAGATGAAGGACTCTTCATCTCGTAGCGGTACGTGCATCTGATATGAGGGGAATATATGTAAAACTCGTGCGCTGAATCAAGTTCGGTTGATAATTGTTTATATTAAAGTAATCCTACCCGTATAATTTATTAATAGAATAAAATTGGTTTGGTTTTGCAATTTAATGACGTTTAAGGGAATGGTGTCGGGTGGTTTGGGTTTTTTTTTTTTTTTTTTTTAAAGAAATGTGGTTGTGTTACCCCCGTGGTTGTTGAGAAGTAAATTAAAATTGTTTGGTGGAAGGATGCGAGTATCGGTCACACGAGATCTCGTTACATAGGAGATATGGATGATGTCATTGTTCCAATTATAAGTCGTGAATGGATGTTGTAAAAGGGTGTTATCAAGGAAAATCTGGGCCAATGGCTGAGGTTTCGAAGTGAAATTTGAAAATATTTTATGGAGATTGGTAAAAATGTTAGAAAATCTTTAAAAATCAAATTTAAATCTTGGAAAACTTAAAAAATCTGTAAAAATTTCAATTTAATCACAGAAATTTGAAAAATTCCAAATAAATCTCGATTAAATCATCGAAAATCTCAAATTCTGACAGATTTTGAAAGATTTTCTGAGATTTTGGAGGATTTTTGTGAGTTTCTTGTAATGTTTTAAAAGATTTTGACCTGAAAATTCAAATTTCAAATCATTTAAAGATTTCTGAAATTTTAAATCTTCAAAATAACAACGATACCACTAAATCCCAATCCTCAATCACTAAAAATCACAGATCAACTTCAAAAACCAAACTTAATTCCATCATCAAACAACCACCACTGTTTAACACCATAAATCAATCCCCAAACAATAACCCAAATCCCTCGCTCACGGAACAATGACGTAAGCACAAAACACAGCAAAAAGACCTCTCAAAGCCTTCATCACTTCTCGCACAGATCACGTTCAACGAGATTAAATTCAAGATCCATTTTAATGATACAAAATCACAAAATCACCCCTAACTAACCCTTTAACTACAAAATAAAAAAAATATAAAAAAAAAAATTACGCATTTACAACATAAAACGTAATTTGTATTCAATCACGACATTTCCTTTTTTAATTTAAAAAGAAAAAAAAAAGCGGATTGTGCCGGGTTGAAGAAAATCAATGCAAGTTAGTTCACGGAAAACTGGGCATAAACTCGTGATCGTGAGTTTAATTCAAGGCACACACCTCGAGGCGTGCACGCTATTCTAGCCGCGGTCCGACTGGAATTTTTTTTTTTTTTTTTTTTTTTTTTTTTTTTTTTTTTTTTTTTTTTTTACATTTTATTTTCGCCGAAATATTTTTGAAATCGATATCGGAAGCTGATACGATTTCCTCTGTGCAATGTTAGGTCAGAGTTGGAGCGTCACTACATCATAGGGTTGCCATAACAACGGGATGATGTTGGAGACCGAAATTTGTGTATAGAAATTGGCACTGGCCATTCTCCGCCTTTTTCCGCTATTGGCGCAATCGAATAGAAAAAGGTAATGTGGTGTGGGGGTAATGGGAAAGGGTGATTTGATCTGTTTCCCGCGTTATTGCTGCGTGGCCATGTGCTCGTAGTTGGTGCACGATGCCATTTTACTGCAGATGCAATTGGCCGCAGGTGTAGACGCCGGTCATCTCGTTGCCAACTCGGGTCGTTGCGATGTTTTTTGAAGAGATTTTTGCGTTTCTGATGTTTGGGGGGAGTGGTTTGCAATTTATTTAATTTGTTAATGCTAGGTGCATTCAAAAACTAAATTAAACTTAGTTTTCCTTTCAGTTTTATGCTTAATGACGTCACTTTATATTGGAGTTTGTATTGCAACTGCTGTTGAAAGTGACGCGGTAAACTGAAGGAAAACTAAGTTGAAGTCTCTGTTATTCAACTATAGGATGTCTTTGAAACTCCACAAGAGTAACTGATCGATCTTTTTTCAAAAAAAGACGTCCAAAATATAAATGAGATGTAAATATCACGTCAAAAAATGTCATTTTCAGGCGAATGTAGTCAATTCCTAACCTGATTATCACGTCATTGGGGCGTAAAACTCAGAATTACGTAAATTTAAAAATGAAATGGGCATTTTAATGTAAAGGGTACCTTTGCAACAAGAAAAGTTAATGTAAAAATAACTTTCACATTGACTTTACATTGACTTGAAATTTGTAAATTTAATTTTTTTTTTACAGTGTAATTGGATGTCAGATTCGGACGTGTAAACACCGTCTAAATCAAGACGTACTGGACGTCAAACTTAGTGCTCATTTGTTCTAATTACATGTAAGATGTTTTTAATTATGCAAACAGAATCTGTTTTCAACTTACACTTTCATTCAATTTGCTTTTCTTTCATCCTGCATCCGCCATTTTCACATTTTAAACTTAAAATTAATTATTGCCTTCTTCTTTAGGGCTTTGCTTTTTAAAGACCCATTCTTCAAGCCCTAATTTAGACGTAAATAGAAGTGAGGTTTGATTTTTTTAGGGTGTGGAGGGGCAGGGAGACGTAATTAAAATGAGGTAACATGTGGCGGTAAATGGAGGTTGAAAGGGTTTTGATTATGAAGGTTTTTAATGGGAGTTGAGCAATAGATGCGTCATAAAGAGTATTGTATTTCATGGAGTTTTAATTAGTGATGGGTGTGGGGTTTAAATGATTTGGAAAGTGATGGGGATGTGAGGTGAGTCATGTGTGTTAAATGTGGCTGTGATTGACTGGAGGATTAGGATTTGCTGGGTGTGATTGCAGATGTGATATTGTTGTTTGGGTGTTAATAATTGGATTACAAGATGATGTTTTTGTTAAGTATGATATTATAATTTTGGATTTTTTTAAAAATAATGTTAAAAATGGCATTTAATAAAGCATTATTTCAATATTTAATGTTGATTCAATGTTGAATGAACGTTGAATTTACCGTAAAAGTTTATAACGGTCAATTCTAGATGTTGTTTTATTGTTTTTGTGACAATATCGTTAAATCAATGTAATATAAATGTTAATTTAACGTTGAAATAATATTTTTAAAATGAGTTTGTGTAAAGTTAACTATTCATTCTATCACTAAACACAAACCCAATTATCTTTCCTTCCCCATTTTTTTCAACACAAATTTGTTAATTGGAATTTCCCCCCAAAAAAAGAAAAAAAAAAAAAAAAACACAAAAGTTAACTTTCTTATCGAGTTTCTACAAATCTCATTGCAGTGCTAACTTTTAATTTATTTCACACTCGGAGTAAAAAAAAAAAAAAAAAAAAAAAAAACACATTCGTGGATTTAGTGATTAATTAAATTCAATCCCATTCAAAAAAAACTGTCCTCCCTCCATTTTTCTCCATTTTTTCCATTTTTTAAATCCCGTCTTCTGGTTCGTCCAAAAGAAACTTAGAATCGAAGAAACACGCATTTAAAAATGGATTAAAGCACAAACTAGCCAAGTGAGATAAAAAAAAAAGTGTAAAAAGAAAATTAGATTAAGGTTTTGGTAGAGAGAAAATGGAGGAGTTTTGGAACGTGTAGGGAGGAACGAAGGGGAGGCTCATTGGGGCATTAAACGCAGTGATCATGACGCGGAAATCTACTAAGTCCCTGTAAATGGCTGACTGATGCAAACTTTTATCGAATTCCGTTGCAAATGATGTTTGCATCGACGGCTTTTCGAGTCGTTGTAGATGAGGCTTCGTCCGAGTGTGACGTTTGACGCCCGCGTATTTCTCGCGAACGTGCGAGAAGTGTCGGAACGAATCGGATAATAAAAGCGCGATGGCCGACGAAAAATACACGACCACAAATTCGAAACGACTCGAATATCGGATAAACAGGGCGCGTAAATTTTAATCTTAAATGGGTGCCGTCCAGTCGGTTTGTTGTTATCGCGTGAAAAGTGCTCAAGATTTGGCTCGATTCTTGGCGTTTGGATGGATGTTGTTGTCAGTTTGGGTGTGGGAGAAGGAGATTTAAAATCGCGTTTGTTTGCTTCAAGTGGACCGGAACGGGAAATTTGTTGGGCTTTCAGTTTGGGTTGGAGTTAAAGGGTTTTTTTTTAAAGGATGTCTTGTGTCGAGTTGTTGGTGGAAATTCAGTGTTGTTGAAAGTTGTAAGATTAAGTGGTGGGTGTGGATGAGATTTTTTGGAGTTTGGAATGTAGTGGATGAAGTTTATTGTGTGATGTTGATGGATTTGGATTTTTGTATATCTTACTCAATTGGAGAAAGAGACGTGAGAGCCTCAGGGATTGTGGTTGACCAACCGAAAATGACAAATTCATGGGCTAGTGCATGTGCAAACCGTTGCAGTTCATATATTTCATTGGGTTTCAATGTAATTTAATAGGATTTCAATGGATTTAAGTTTATTTCAGTGTATTTTAAAGGATTTCAGTGTATTTCAAAGAATTTCAGTGTATTTCAAAGGATTTCAGTGTATTTCAAAGGATTTCAGTGTATTTCAAAGGATTTCAGTGTATTTCAAAGGATTTCAGTGGATTTCAATGTTGCAATGCACGTTTAGCTTAACTTTTACACTAACAGGACTCTTTCATTGCCAAACATTCACAAACAGTTTTAATGTTTCTCATAAAAGCTGACATCACATCTGCAAAAACATAGTTTCAATTTCTCTTTAGGGACTGTTTGCACCAACCTTAGATTGCCACACATTAACAGTACAGGATAAACTTTGATTAACGCTTACCAGAGGTTGGTCTTCAGTCATACTCAAGCAAATGTTTAAGATTAGGGCGTACCCACACACAAAACACTTGCTATCATAGCAAATAACACACAACACTCATCACAATCAACAATCCTTTTTTTCCCTTCCGCCTACAGTCAGGGTGGTCGTCGGACGGTCCAACACAAAGGAGATCATCTGTTTTGTCTCTTTACAATTCTTTCTTCTCCTTTGTCACAAAGATACAAATTGATGCTTAAATTTTGAAACTTTTGAAATTCGATTTCAGTCACAGAAACGTAAAAAATTCTATTGAATTTACTCAAAACTCGATACATTTCCTCGAGTTTTGTAACCCAATACGAGTCCATTAAAATCCTCAAGAAAATAAGAGAATTTTTTTTATTTATAATCGTCTCTGGAGTCACGAAGTTCAAGAGTTGCACAATACTTAAAAATTGATCACTATTTATAACCAACACTAAAACACACGCGAATACTCGTAACAAATTAAAACAAACACTTTTAAAACCTTTTTTGAAGTCTTTCTTTGCAAAAACAAACTATTTTTAACTTCTTTGTTTATTCTACGAGTTGTTGACTACGCACAAATGAAATGCTGTTTTTGCTATTGCGTATCAGTGTCTCACAAAGGGGGCTTTTAGGCCATAGAGATCAGAAATTGGGATTTCTTGTATAATTTATTAAACTAAAATCATTTTATTTTTATTTCAGGGTTCGGCACCAGAAGAAGAGAAATGACTGCGCATGTTAGCGTTGGGAGTGTTACGGTTGACCATTCTTTTAGTTATCAATTCTAAAATGACGCTCGGAGTTTGTCGAACAAAATGGTGGACGACCGGAGATGTGCGCAGAATCACTGTGAGGTTCAGGAATATAGTTAAAGTTAGGAAATTATAATAAAACTTTTATTTGGATAAAATTGTGGCGCAGTGGAGTATTAAACCGAAGAAAACGCCGTTGATCAATCAAAACTAGAAAACTCTCGCGACCGCTATTTATTATCTAATATATCGTTTAATAAGTGGAATGATGGATCTATCGAGACCCCTGTAGACCACTGCTTAATTACGAGGTTGGAATTTGTGCTGTTTCTTGTCGCAGCGAAAATAACTGTCATCCTGGTTGAGACTCAATTTGTCAAATGACAGACGAGCTGATGATGATTTCCACTCGGGGGCGACTCCAACTGGAAATAGACCAAAATCCAGTTTGACGAAATCCTTGTGTGTACAGAGAAATTGTTTGTCATAAAGATTATATTCGGGTAAAGACGTGCCACTCATGCGATATTTGACACGTGCAGTGGCACGCGACATTGGCCAAAATAAACCGACTTTCTTCATCTATTATTTCATTTACACCTTAAACTGCTTGTTTAACATTTATTCCCTCCATTTTATTTTTGTTTTTCTCATTGGTTGGATATTTTTAGTTTGTTTTTCTACTCTTTATAAGGTTTTTGCCACTTTAAACTTCACATACAAGAAGCTGAATTGGTTTGAAGAGTACAGTAGTGTGAGTGCCTTGGAATTTGCAGGAATTCTATGTGCAATGGATTTTTTTTTTTTTTTTTTTTTTTTGTATTTCACAATGAGGAAAAGAGCCTCTAACTCCATTGATGGCTTAAGATGGAAGTTTGTTTAGATATCATTTTTTTCTTCACTGATATTGGATTTTTTATTTTGAAAAAAAATTAAAATTTATGATGGGGTATGCGGACCATTTTTCATCTGATTTGATTTCCCATTCTCGATTGCACATTAAACAAATTTGAAATCTGATAAAATTTAAAAATTCATTTTAAACTTATTGATTTCCCTCCAGATCGATATTTTTTTTCATTTTTTCTTTTTTTACGCTACATGACTCCAAAACAAGTTATCATATCATTGCAGTCAACCATTACTAAGTTACTTATTTCATGCTGTTTGGTTTTTGGTTTTTTTTTAAGTTGAAGAAGAGGAATATCCTGAAAATTGACGTTTTTATTGATAAATTTTAAGTGTGGTCAATAAATAATTTGGAAAAAGAGGAGAAAGTAAAGTTGAACGGGTATTTGAGTAGTAGGAAAGAGATTATTGGAAGAAAAATGCAATGTAATCCATGGTTGATCGATTGGATTACACGTGTGCTTTTCCTGGACCTCGCCATAAAGGATTACTGAGAAGCGATGCAATAAAAGACGCGTGTGGCGACTCGCTTGTCGCTCACTGCAATCGAATACCTCTTGCGAAATTCCTTGTTCTTTAATTAATGGTGGGGCATTTGGTTTATGTTGGGAAATGAAAATTTGAATTTTATTATTTTGAGATTTTTCGATTTTTATTGGTAATTTGAGAGAATGAGTAAGTTTGTTGAGTTTTAAGTGATGAAATGTGTCTTCGATTGAATTTAGCTTTGTTTTTTACACTTGGAGGGGTTAAAAGGTACTTTACACAAGTCACTAATCTATTTTTTTTATTTTTTATAAAAAGTTGTTGTTACTATGTTAGTCATGATTACAGTGTTATTGTATTTTTCAGTTTGTTTGCCTTGGGGTTCCTGAAAGCGATGTAAATCGAAATGCACACAACTGCCCATTAAAAAACTTCGCTCTACGTCGTTTCGAAAGGATGCAAAATAAAGTTGTAAGTATATTTGGAATGAACGAAACTTGTATATTGTAACTCAGATTTATACAAGATGGAATTTACACGTTATGAAACATACGTTTTGTTCTCCGCAAACTTAAATAAATTCCCATACGATTTTTATACAAATGAAAAATATTTACACAACTACGAATCTTTACAGGATCGTTAATCTCCCAAGTTTCCGAGCAAAGTCGGGTTACACGACCAACGAAACAAAAGCCGAGAAGTGAAGGGAACGAAAGCCAGACTGAAGAGAAAGGCCGTGGCATAAAACCAACAAGAGAAATAGAAAAACCATCTCGGACGGAACCAGAACTCTCATTTGGCATCGCACGTGGTGAGATATCAAGGGAGAGTATTTTGTCCTCCCCTTAATTTGTAGAATTGCCGCAACTGTTTTATTATCCACACATTTTCTTTTATAAGATAGCATAAGCCTAAATGCTAACGCCGTTAAACAGTGCGGTGAAGGTATTTCCTCTGTTTTTCATTATAAATGTCTTCCCAGATTTAAACATCACACGGAATTTTGTGGTGAGACTTCAAAGGCAACGAAAGCATTAAAGTTAAATTACTCGAAATTTAAAATTCCCGGAGTCCTCTAACCTTTTTCTAATAATTAAATATAAAATAGAGATGTTTTGAGAAATTTTCTTGCAAAAGCGTGTGGGGAATGTGTATTTTTATGCGTGTTTTGCTATAGCTATGCCGACGGTTGTCAGACATTTATGACCGACAACTTGGAGTGTAAAGGAGAGACATTTCATTGGTTGAAGTAGATTTTCTTTTTTCCTCGCGCCTTTTCTCTCTCGGGTATTTTTGCTGTGGCTATAAACGTTGCGGGAGATGACGAGTGACATTTGGCCTGGTGTATTAAAGTTGAGCTGCCAGGGAGAAAGGGAGTTGGCTTTATGCTCTTAATTCTGGTATAAAAGAAAAATGAAGGCATACGCAGGTGTTTTCTCGCGCGGACCGATTGCACAAATATTTTTCAGTTTGTTTTCACGAGCTATCAGATTTTATTGCTCAGAGTTTGTCTCGAGTGTATTTTTTTTTTGTTGATTTTTTTTGGGGGTCGTAAACAACGTGTTTAGACAACGAATTAAAAATGGTTATATTTTTTTTATGTTGTTTATATATTTTTTTTCTCTTTGAATTATAATTGAAGGTGAAAAGTTAGATCGTGCAGATGCAGTCCAAACCCACGATTTATCAAGTCGTATTTACATCAATGTCAAAGTTCGTAAGTTTAGCTATATTTTAAGTGAAAATGATTTTTAATTTTTTTTCTCGCTTTTTATCAGGTCACCTACGGTGTGAATTACCAACGTTTACCAGCAAAGGAAATGGGATGACCCATATTTTACATTCACGTTGCATGTTATTGAGGTTCGGAATAGCAATACATAATATTCAATCTGGTGAGTCGTTTTTCTAAGTTCTGGCTTATAATTAGAGTAATTTGTTATAAATAATTTTATTAGTAAATAGAGAGTTTGCGGTGAACAAAACTTATGTCTTATAACTTGTAAATTCCATGTTAAATGTAAGTCAGACTTCTAATTTAGTTTTCCGCAAACTCTTTATTTGCTTATTCGTAAGAACTCACTGAGTATAATCACAAACTTCGAAAATAAAATATTAAACAAAAGGCTTGTCAGATTACAAGTTAGATTTATAATTAATATGGAATTTATAAATTTTATAAGACATAAGTTTTGTCTTCCGCAAACTCTATTGAGTGATTTGCGGTGAAGCATTTCGCTGTAATTTTAAGTATACGGTCTTAAATCTTATTTCTACGGAGAGTTTGCGGAAAACAAAACTTGTGTCTTATAACTTATAAATTCAACGTTAAATATAAATTGATGCACTTGGCAACAGAATAATGACATAATAACTAAATTTATTTACAAAAGGGGTAGTACGTAACAAAATCATTAGAAAATCACTTAAGAAATTACTAAACACCGAATAACACACTAAGATTTAATTCTAATACAAATTAAGCTCCTCTTGTCTCCAACATCCCTTCTCTTGTTCGGTTTCTTTGCACAGTATCAGTACACATAAGTTACGGGAATTTGTAGGATAAGACAGCGATTTAATGGTTGTAGATTTTTCATGGTGTTGTGTACTTACTCGGTAAAACGCACGTGAATCGTTACCGAATGTGACATGACGTGCAACTTTGTTTATCGATCAGTTGGAAACGATAAGGAAAATGGGAGAATTTTATAGACTTGTTTTGCAACCGAAACAATCCACTTTAAAAATTAAATTGACATTCGCAATGAAGAGTTTATGAAGATAAATTCCACGATGAATCATTTTTAAATTGGGTGTCTCGCAAAGAAATAGAAATGAAGATGAAAACGATCGAACAGTCGCTCTAATAATTCTAGAAAGGGGGGAGTAGGGCGCGCAGAGGGAATGAAAAAAGGATCTGGTTTTAGCACTCGAAGATTCTCACCAAAGCCATTAGTCGGTAAAAGTAGCTTAAATTAGTTTGGGAGCGGGGGAATTTGCAAAATACTGTCTTTTTATGTTTTTTTTATTTTATTTTTTTTTAAATTTTTAATTCGGGTCGATCAATGACTTCGCTTGGTTTTCGGAAACGACTTGCTGATGAGGTGAATGTGTGTATTTTTAAGCAGGAACACTTAGTAAGTGTTTTTCTTTTTTGAATTTTGGAGTTTGGTTGAAATATTGATAAGGAGGGTTTGGTTTAAGGCGAGTTTTGGTGTTTGTGTTTGGTTTGATGATTTGTTGTGAGTTTTATGTTTCGATTTTTTTTTTTAAATATGATTTTGTTTATTTTGTGCAACTTATTGAAGATTTTTTTGTTGTTTCTGTCTTCAGATTTGTTTGTTTTTGTGCTATGTTATGTGATTTTTTTTTTAATGTGCAGTTTTTGTTGATTTTTTAAAAATATCTTATGGATTTTATGGAGATTTTTATTCTAGTTTTGCAGATTCTGCCATATTTAATTTTGTATTTTTGAAGATTTGCAGATTTTGTGCATTCTCTACAATTTTATGCTGATTTTTTTTCACATTTCAGACTGTTTGCAGATTTTTTCACTTGAAGTGTAGTTTTTATTGATTTTTCATGTTTAATGCAATTTTTTTGCAGATTTTTCCACATTTAATGCAAACTCAGATCCAAACTCCACCCCATCAACTCCAAGAACCAAATCAAATGTCAAAATAACTTGACTGACACAAACTTACCAAACTCACAAAGTACATAACTTCACCCAACTTGGCCTTTCAACTCACAACTAAATAACCTTTTAACCACAACCCACCACACCACCAATCGCAATCCCCGAAAACTATTAAGAAAAGAGAAAAGTTTTAAGTTTTTACTTAACTCGGCATTAATTAAGAAACACAGAAACGTAATCCAGTTCCATCCAATTGTAAATTTTTAATTTGAAAAAGTAATAAGAGAAATTGTAGCTCGAGGCGAACTCTGATAATGCACCAGAGACCTTTGAACCCATCAATTAACCATTTCCACGTTCCCCCCTTGCCTTTCTCGTTTGTTTGATCCGTTTAATAGGAAATTATGGAAAGTAATCCTAGGATTGCATGCATGATTAGTCACATCTGGCTCTCTTTATTTTTTCTTTTCTTTTTTTACTTGTAGACTTGCCATCTGCGCCTTTTCCATCAACAAAGAATGAAGAATGGCAACAAGAGACGGTCCGATGGAGAGGCCGATAGTGTGGCCGTGCGCGGATCATAGTTGGTGGCATCAGATAAACAGGAGGAAAAGCAGACAGCACCACGAGCCACTGCACTGCTTTATCACTTGCCCTTCTCTCTTTCTCATTCTCTTTTAGATTTTCCCCAGAGTCCCTTGTACGGTCATTAGGTTGGTCGAATTTTCTCGAGTGTTTTTAGATTTTCATGGGTTCTCGTTATGGTGTCGGGAAGTTTTGTTTGGGGTTTGAGGGTGTTTTGTGAGTTTTTTTGTTTGTTTGGAGAGATGTTTAGTGTGTAGTGGGGTTTATTGATTTGTTTTGATTTGGTCTCATTTTGAATACTTAATTGCAATGATTTGATTCAAAAGTGCAGAAAATTGTATAAATTTGATTCAAAAATGTTAAAAACTGTAGAAATTTGATTCAAAAATACAGAAAACTGCAGAAATTTGATTCAAAGATGCAGAAAACTGCAGAAATTTACTAAATTGTCTCAAATTTCCGCAGTGTTTTGCATCTTTTAGTTAAAAACTGCAGAAATTTGATTCAAAGATGCAGAAAACTGCAGAAATTTAACTGAATTATCTTAAATCTCCGCAGTGTTTTGCATTTTTTAGTTAAACACTGCGGAAATTTAAGATTAAAATGCAAAAAAACTACGGAAATATGAATCAAAAATGCAAAACACTGAAGAAATGTAGGTCAAAAATGAAAAAAATAGACAGAAATTGAATTCATTGATGCAAAAAAGTACAGAAATTGATCCAACTGTACAAAAAAAAAGAGGCATAATAACTTGATTCAAATTTGCAAAACTGTATTCAAAAACGCTTCCATGTTTTGTAATTTATTACTGTCATTTATCAAATCCACGTTTATGATTTGCACTTGCCAACATCTCAAGTTTCCAAGTCGACACTTCTTGCTTCTTAAACTTTTCATGTAAAATCCAAGCAGACATTCCTTTATATCATTCGAATTCCTCAGTAACTTGACTAACTTCATCTGTAACACGAGAAAATAAATTTCCAAAAGCTTATTTTTTTCAATTACGAGATTGCGCAGACGAGTCCAATATTTTACTACGAATTAATTAAACTCTTCGTGCGGAATGAATCACATAAAAAGAGGGCTTAAGTTGTAACTTATAACTGCGATGCGCAGAGGAAAGATGAGTTGAGCGCAGTTAAATCCAGTAGCGGTTGTCATGTAGTAATTTGCAATGAGTTACAACACAGACTCGCACTAAAGACAGGCAAATGACGGTTAATTACATAATAAACAATGTCCACAAGTGCGATTGCATTAACAAATGGTCCGTTTGTATACTCGGTTATTAAGTTTTGCCCACTTTTGTTTATTACTCGCAAATTCTCTTGTTTTGCGACTTTTGCGCGTTCGTGGACGGGTCGCGACAGCTGTTGAGGGTGTGTGGTAAGTTTTGGTTAATGATCGGATGAAAAGTTGGTTTTTCGGTCTCCAGAGGACGCTAATGGCCGAAATTGGTCACACACTGATTGGCGGGATTGTGGTGATTCAACTGCAAAGTCCTAAGTCTAATTATGTGTCCCCCGAGGTTTGATGAGTGCGGAATAAAAGGTATTTACAATTTGACACGGATTTTCCATTATGACAGATTGCTTTTGATTTATTAAAGAGTTTTTCGCAATTTTGGACGTGTCACTTAAGTAATTGTTCTCATTCCGCAATCACACCGCCGAGATTTGAACGTTTGGATGGGATAAATCGGATTTGGTTGTTATTTTCCCTCGTGGCTTTGTTTTCTGATAGCAATGATTAATCAACATTTCCAAAGTGGTTTTCAACCGGTTGATGATTCAACACATTTTTATTCCGACCGCTTTTTGCTTTCTGAGAAGCCGACTACAAGTTATTTAACAATTTTGAAATGATTTGTTCGTTTCGGAGAAAAAGAATCGAATTTACAAAAATTTATAATCGTAAAATTGTTGCAAAAAACAAAACTGTGTTTTTTTTAAAATAATTATTTTCAAATTTTTGTAAATCTCGTTTTCTGATTTAATCTTCAGGGCAGGGACCTTGCGATTTAATTTGAATTTCTGCAATAAATTATCGAGTTATTCGATTTTGTTTATTTTGTTTTCATTTTTGACTTACCCGACTGTCCGTGCGAGATTCTTCTTGCGTTTTCACAGTTTAAGTAGTCGGTGTTTGTGTAAGTGTTGTCGTCGTCTCCACAGACAGGTACGTAAGCTCTGTTCGCGTTACAGTTGTCGTCGTCGGAGTCTGCTGGGTCGTCTGCGTGGATTACGACTCCTAAAACTAATTTTGTTTGTTAATTTCAGTTTTTGGACGTAAAGTTTTGACTTTGTCTTACGGAGAAGAGTGACGACGACGAGGGAGAGACGTTGATGCATTTTTGAGAGCGATGTTCTACTTGTGGTAAGTTTTAAGGGTTTTTATATTGTTTACGGTGTTTATTCTTTAGTTTTGCAATGAAGTGAAGAAAGTCGTTTTGTGTTGACTGACGAATGGAAAAAGCCAAGGTTTTCTGAGCAAGAATTGTTGACTCGGTGAGTAATTGTGAAATGGTAAGTAAAGGGTTTGTTTGTTCTGCTTTATTGTCACTTGAAGAAACTTTTTGAAGGTTTTTTAAAGGTTGATTTAAAGGTAGAAATGTTTCATGGAATTGAATTGAATTTGGATTTTCAACGATGATTGAACCATTGCTGCCATCTATTGGAATATTATTCAAGTTTTTACAGGATTTTAATGATCTCGATTAACAAGTTAATCAATTTTGACATTAAAATCGAAATTTTACTTTAAACCGAATCTACATCAGGTTTATTTTATAACTTAGTTTTTTTTTGTTTTTTTTTAGCTAAAATCTTTTTTAATGCATTCAGGTGTGATATACGAATCTGCGTCCCGGAGTCATTCCACAAGATATGCGAGGATTCGATGGTTTTTCCACGTTTGTTTTGTGATATTGTGTGCTGCATTTCTTAAAATTGTAAGTTAAATCTATCAGTTGTTAAAAATCGTCTTATTCTCGTTAAATAATTACTCATTTTGATTTTCTTTTAGGATTTCGAATTTTGGCATGTTTGGCATCTCATAATTCACTGACGGTTATTGAATGGGAGCTATTACAGGCAACCATCTTTTTCTGTATCCAACGACATTTCCTTCTTATTAATCGAATGTAACTAAGTTTTTTTAGTTTCCAGTTTCCTGTTTCTGTATACGACATAACATTTTGAGTTACATTAATGTAGTAGCATCCTGTTATTGTTGTACTTAGATTTCTTGTCATTCTTTTCGAGTAGCTATAGTCTGTTGTGGAAAGAGACTAACAAGGCTCGCCTCCAAAGACATGGTGAGATTGTGAATCGATTGAGTATAATTTTTACATTATTAAAATTATAAATTGTATTTCCAAGTGAAATAAAAATTCTTTGAAACTTTAATTGAAAAGTAAGGTATTTTCTGCTTTTTAACACTGAAACATTTAGTATGGGTTTTAGTTCTAGTTTTACATTGTTGTCGAAGTCCTACCCGGTTTATCTTATTACAATTCGAAGTTCTGACCATTTGATATGAAACACATGAATTTTATCTTTTTATTCTTTTTTAAACTAATAAAAATTTAAATTAAAGTATAGGATTTAGAGGAAATCTCTCAAGCAGGAGTAGTGGCTTGGTGGACAGA
>JAQIXT010001509.1:0-15249 GCA_034700445.1 Stenotaenia linearis
GGGTTCAAGTGTTTGGGATTGTTTGTTTGGAAGTTCGATTTGTTTGTTGGTTTTGTGAAATCGATTTTGTGTTTTACGTTTTACTTTGTTTAAAATTCGATTTGCAGTTTGTAAAATGTTGTTGTACTCAGTTGTTTTTGTTACTTACTGCACGAAATCGATTTTTTTCTTAGTTTTTTTT
The DNA here is from genome assembly GCA_034700445.1 of Stenotaenia linearis. NCBI lineage: Eukaryota > Metazoa > Arthropoda > Chilopoda > Geophilomorpha > Geophilidae > Stenotaenia > Stenotaenia linearis. The sequence continues at coordinate 182 of JAQIXT010001509.1, forward strand.
TTTTATTACTACTCACAAATCGATTTTTTCCTTAGTTTTTTTTTATTACTACTCACAGATCGATTTTTTTGATTATTTATAAACTTTCTTACAAATCGATTTTTTGTTTATTTATAATTTATTTTTCCTATCAATCGATTTTTTGATTATTAATATATTATTTTTCGATTGTCCAAAAAGTCTGGTCCTCATCAATTATTACTTTAAATGGCCGAGGAAGACCAGACTTTTTGGACACTAAAACGTTCAAAAAATTGAATTGCGGGAAAAAATAATATAAATATGCGATTTTTCTATTATTTTTATACTTCAAAATCGATTTTTGCAACTTTTTCTTATCGCAATGTATAAAAGATCCGAGTTTTCCTCTTTTGCTCACAAAATTCGACGATTCTGCCCATCAAATCGACTTTTTTTCTCGATTATTATTTATTTCAACTGAAATCCACTTTGGTAATCCTCCACCAAACCCACAAGTGTCAAAAATTAGAAAAATCCTATTACAAATCGATTAGTCTGGAATTTTCCAACGACTCCCTCATTAAAGACTTTCTGCACCTAAACTCAAATCCTTTCGTTCCAACTATGACGCAATAAGCCAGCAAAGAAAATTAGGTACCAAAAAAAGAAAAAGTAGTAATAAACAACCTGTCTCCGTGCCAAAATATCATACACGTAAAAGGACATGGGAGTTTTAATTTTTTTTTAAATTTTTTTCTTTGATTTCTAATTATAATAACCCAATCGATTATGACATCATAACTGTCCTTGCTCTTCCGTGTTTTACGATTTACTTTTGTAAGCTTAGGTAGTCTTACAAGAATTAGAAATAAAAAGGTCTGACCTCCTTACAAATCCCTCACTTGATGAGGCGCTTCCTGTTCGCGAAGCCATCAAATAAATTCTTTTTTTTTTAAATTTTTTTTTTGGATTTTTTTCTTTTTTTTTTCTTTGTGAGTTTAAAAAGTGGGAGGGGTTTGGAATTTTTTTTTATGCAAAATGAAAAAAAGTAAGCAGGGAAAAAAGATAGTGAAAAACATTTGGAAACTCCACCCAAACTTAAATGGAATTCAAATTCAAGGTCAAAATTAATGAAAAACGTATATAGTTTGGTTTATTTTAGAATATAATTCTATATTTTCTATTTTTAAATGGAGGAATTTTTTTCTCGGTATTTGGAAGGGATTGCGTTTGATTGCACAGCAGATTCAATTTTATTCCACTTTTTTTTTTCTCAAAAACGAAAATTCGATTTCTTTTTCTCAATTTTCTTTAAAACTTATTTTCTTTAAAACTTTTAAGTTTTTCGATTTTTTTCAGAAAAATTCAACTTTTTAAGAAAAAACTTCACTTTAAACCCAAAAAAACTTCAATTATTAAAGAAAAACTTCACTTTAAAAGCCAAAAAAAAATTCTATTTTTTGATTTTCCAATTCACATTCATAAATCCAATTACAAAACTTCAAAAACCAAAAAAAAAAACCAAGGCCCATGATAATCAGTTTAGAAATAACGTGAACTGTGCACTCACACTCGTACCTCATCGCATTTCAAACCTTTTGACACCTCAACGTTCATTTTAACCTTGGATCTCAAAAACGCTGGAAAATCCAAACAAACACAACTAAAACCCATCTTCCCCCCACAAAAACCATCCTTCCCAAAATTCAAACCACTTCCCAACTTCCCCACCCATACATCAAAACCCCATTCACCCTTGTCAACATGTCTCCTAATTCATCCATTTTACTATTCCACTCAACCGCCACGGATCACGTTACCCAATCTCCATGAGGAAGTGTAGCCGCTAACTCACGGGTCTCGACAACCCAAAAAAACCAAGGGGTGCGGAAGAATAAGAAGAACTCAAACTCCCCGCCCATAAAACCACATTCGAGTCCATTAACCTTGAACACTCACTTGTCACGAATGGGGGAAAACACCTGTTGCACGAGGGACCTTTAGCGTGGGCTTCAAAGGGTTGAACTGCAAAAATTTCGATCAAACCGCACGTGACACATGACAAATGACCGTTTTGATTCATTATTTCATTACGGGCGTCCATTTTTAATGATTTTTTAGTTTTTTTAATTTTTTTTTTTAGCAACAAACAAAAATAAAGAGGAAGACGGTGCTAGAGACGAATCCCGTGCCCGGAGCAATGAAATAAGTGGCTCCCGAGCGACTTGACGGCGTCTCTGAGGCGGGGGTGGTAAGGGGGGCCACGAACAGCTGCGTGCTGCAAAAAGGAACGCCAAGGACGTGGTTAAGGGTAGCCATCGACGAAATAACCTTCGTGTTTTTTCCTACACCTGTGGCGGATTCGTTAATCCGCGATGCGACGATTTGTTCTCGCTTTAATCCCGTCTGTCATTTTGTTTGCAAATGGCGCCCGGTGTCAAAGTTCAAGCGGCTCGCGCTCCACCATCAACGGGTCAAAACTGGATGATTTTTTTCTCTCTCGTTCTCAGAATTACAGTGGATTAACCTCGGTATGGAATTATAATAAACTTTTAATGAAATGGATTGAATAATTTTCAGCGCATTCAAATGTCAGTTGATGATGATAATAAATGATCATGGCAGGAATCATTTATTATTTATTTAGAATTTTTTTAAATTTTTTTTTTCGTGGAATGGGATTAGTTTATGATGGAATTCCTTTGTAGATTCCTGCGGAAAATCTCAGCCAAGATTTTTTTTATTCGAATTCCTTTGAATCCGTATCGATAAAATTCTTGAATTTCATACAAAATGGTTTTATTTTTCCACCGAATGATCTAATTATGTCGTAATTATTATTTGTTTTTGATAATAGGAGGATGTGGATGATTCCGAATGCAAATATTTGTAATTTTAGTCGTGATCGATGGAAATAACGCGAAAAAATTGAGTCATGCGATTGATATGACGTTACTTTTCGCACATTTGAAACCCGATGCGAATCGGTTCAACTTTTCACTCTTATCGCGAGTCGCAGTTATCAATACGAATTATCAATAAACAAATAATATTGTACTGTTTACTGACAGGTAATAAAACCACTTTCGTTTATTTTCCACTTAAAACTCGAGTTCAAAACAAACCAAAAACAAAAACCAAATTTTTTCACAAAAAAAATTCAGAAAAAAATCCACTTTAAAAACACACGCACACTTTGAAGAAATTTAAGAAATTCAAATAAATAAACAAAACTGAAAATCTATACCTGTGCAAGACGATGAGGAAAGTAAGTCGCCATCACGAATTTTTTCTCATCATTCCTCCGATGACTTTAAAGTGCACTTTTACTCGTTCCTTGACAATGCAAAGTCATGAATCGATGAATAAGCTCTTTGATGCAGCAAAAACTCGGGTAAGCTTCCACGAGCTGCGTGCAGTCCCGTTGCTGCGCTTGCGGCTTCACTAATTCACTGAAATGCAGCGCTCGTTATTTAATTCCCAATTCCGCCGATGGAGGGTACCGCGTCACCACCAGGAAGTATGGGACAAGTGAACATCGGCAAATAAAAGCACTATTAATCCCAAATAAGCTAATTAAACGATATTAAACTTAATAAAACGTTAAAAGGAAACTCGACCAGTCACCAAATTGCTTCCACACCCAACAAGAATAAGTGTTGACGTCACCTTGACCTGAAAAAGATTTCTTCTCAATGGACGAGAAAAAGGGAGGAGTGAAAATGTCGTTCTGATTCATTCATGACTATACGTCGAAATCGTATTAAATAAACAAACATTTCGAAATCAAACTATAAATATCCTATTCAGAGCCGGACTTGTTTGAATTCTATCATCACATGTCGGTCTTTTGTTTTATTTATGCTGCTGATTAGATTTGAATGATAAAGTTTATAATATAAAGACCGTGAAATACAACTTATCAATAACCTTGGGCAGATTTAAATCTTTACGAATTATCTTTCGAGGAGAAACGAGTGCTTTTAGGCGAGAAGTTGATGTAAATTATGTGTTTTTAAATGCTCGGAGCCAAAAAAAAGTCTTCTGACGACAATTATGTTAATTAGGAATGACAAGAAGACTAAAGCCAGGTCGAGAAGACCTGAATAAGTATATCAGTTTCCAACGCACGCGTATTCGTGACGACAACTCGGAATATGAATGGCGAATGAAAAAAATTAAAAACTCACAAACAACCTTCGCGCGAAAAGAAAAAAAACACCTTCAACCAGATAACCTCTTAACACCACCTGATACATACCTTAAATGCTATTTACGCATTAATTAACTTAGGGCACCTAAATATCTGATGGTGGGTCAAGACGATTAATAAGCGTAAACAAATTGAAACCTAATTCTGCACTTAGGCCTAACTGAGGTAGGCCTACGAGCGCGAATCGAAAGCAGTTATTAAAGTGATGAAAATAATAAAATTCTTTGTGCAATTAAGTTTTGCTTAAGCCTAAAAGCGAGAAAAGGGGATTAAAATGTTTAAAATTAATTTTTGCCTTGAATTTAAGTCTGATTCGGCAAATAGGCCTAACCGAGTTAGGCCTAACGTCAAAAAGTTGGGAAATAATTCTAACTTTTTACGTAACTAATTTTCGTGTAGGGCTAAAAGCAAAAGAAAAGTAATAAATAAGTGAAATTTATTCTTACCTACGAATTGAATTCAAAATAAGCTGCGATAAGCGGCCCAAGATGGAGGTATATCGTAAATAAGTTCACAATGAGGAATAAATTTGCCATAAACTACTACTTCTTTTCTTTCTTATCAAGAAAAAAGGGCCGTCCCTCGTTTGGTTACCGTTTCGCGCGTTTACGGGGATATATCACTCAAATTTGCTTCATAAGATGAGTCAGAAAAACTCGTGTGGGAGTCCATTCAAAAGAAGGAGACAGGGCGCCCCTCGATTTACGAAATGACTCACTTAAAGGTCAACGCCAGAAGTTTCAACAACTTACTGCAAATAACTCAACTTACACAAAATATAAGATGGCAGACGAGCCATATTTGGAACACAAGTTGCACATTCAACAACACTTAAAGAGATACTTTAAGGAAAAAATCCGTTCGCTAAAACGCTATAGATAAACAAGAGGAATGTCTTTATAATTCTTCTCCAGATTTCTATTCCTCTTCACCTGATACATAAACAAAATGGAGATGAAATCTCAGTCGTACTGAACATCTGCACTTACAAAGCATTTTTTGCCCAAATGATCTTCTTTCAACTCGCTTTTTGCTTTCAAGGGCAAACTTGACAAGTTTATTTTTATTTTCCAATCTTTAAATTTAAATTGAAATTATCAATTTAAATGTAAAAGTTTCTTGATTTTATCTGTTTTGGTTCACGAAAAAAAAATTTTTAAAAAAAGGAGAAAAATATTGGGATTGCTCCAAAGTGTGCAACACCTGGACTAAATATTTGCCCAAAAATAATCGACACAAATTCAACATATAAACAAAAGTGAAAGTTTAGAAAAGTGGAGATAAATTAAATAAAATAGTGACATGGGAAATAAATTACCATTTAGCGGAGTTTAAAAAAAACTGGAAATAGTTGTTTTTATGAGTTTCTTTAAAAGGGATAATGATATGGTGCAATCTAATGAAATGAAGGGGTTTAGACTGACATTGCATTTTGTCAAGTAAGATTAAATCATTAAATTTCACCACAAACAAATTCATTGTGCTTTTTGATGCTGAATTGCTATATACGTTCATCATAATCAAAATGCAACCAAGGTCTTCATTTTTTTTGAAAAATAAAGGCAAAACAGAAGCAGGAAAAAATTTTAAATTAAGAGATACAAATTGGGTAATAAAGCATAAATTTCTTTTTTTTAATTCAAGGAAATCGACCTCTAATCTAATCTCGTTACCTTTTTTTACTTTCACGCTATTTCCACTATAAAACCAGGATAAACTAGAAAAAAATTGTAAATCTGAACACGAGCCAAGATTTAGTTGGGAACGTTCGATTTTTGTGAAGCAGCGTGCCTCGACGCATCAATCACCATGACAACGAATGATGCCGCGTGTCAAATCGCGTTAATAAATGACAAGACCCCATTTTAGCGTCTTATCTTCAGAGCAATTAATTTCACTTCAATTTTTTTTAACCCATTTACAGTAATTTGAAGGGAAAAAAAATTAAAAAAACTCACTTTTTGTTGACATTCCATCAACTCCCTTTTTTTATTGGCCACAAACTGTCCCTTACAAACCTCGGCATGAAACGGCCATGATTTAGGGACTCTGTGAGGATAACCACTGTTACGCAAGTAGATCAGAGAGCTATTACAGCGCCCAGATGGACATTTATTTCCAGGTTCACTGAGCTGTCGAATAAAAACCCTCGCGGTCCCGGGAGACCGAACCGTCATTGCAACACGGCCATTTCTGCCATGTCCAAGTCCAATGTCCATCTTCAACCCCCATGTTCCTGACGGGCTCTCTTCATTAATCACAGTAATAGCCGGAGTCGAGCCGGACCATCTTCCCAATTCCGACTCGGAAATCCGATTTTCATCGATTTCCGCATTCGTTTCGGGGATGACACTATTGCGACGCGTTGGAATGAACATCATCGCTTCACTGCACGACACGATGCGCGCATCGAAATCACAGGCGACATTATGATGCAATTCGAGATTACACGAGTCTGCTCTAATATACGTGACAAACGCACATAAAAGTAAGGAATAGGAGCTAAGTCTAGACCTTGTCGACCTCAATGCCAAGGATAAGTACGTATCACGAAAACGGATTTATTTTTAGAAGATCCACCGCGTTCCCAAACTATTCAACACATAAGATGTCACGTGATTTATTTGCTTTTCGGGCGAAAGAAAGTGATTTTATCGCACACTTTAATGCGCGATTAATAGCTTTTTTATTATTACAAATTTATACAGGTATGAGTTCTTCTGGTATAAACATGCTCTTTGAATTTGATGAATTTTTTTCTCTCTCGGTTATAAATTTCTCGCTCGCAGTCATAACCCTGACCTATACAAAGTACAAATTGTTTTGGTAGGAATTTCATTTGTTCTCACGAACATGTCCTCATTATGAATACAAATAACTGCACATATTTCGTCTATTTATAGCTAAAGATAATTTTTTCCCCAACTTTCACAACCACTAAAAGTTTCCATTTATCAGTAAGATAATAACAAACAGGCGGCTTTTTTATGCATAAAAATGTTACATTTTATTTATTAATTTATTCACAAAACGTGTATTCCCAAATGCAGGATTATTATCATGAGAATCAGCTGCTGGAATTAGAAAACGCATTAGCCTTAATGATACGAAAAGAAAGAGAAAACCTTTCAACGAGATTAATCGATCAAAATGACAACTAAAACAATACCAAGTAGGTAGTTACGTCATCGTTAATGCACTCCCACGCATCGTGAGAGGTCGCCCAACAACTTGCGTGCCTCTTATGTCACCGCAAACACTTCAGATTATCAAGTAGGAAAAAATTTAAATAAATAAAAAATGGCGCCAATTTTTTTTCAAATCCAAAAAAACGAAAAAATAAATTAGCCGATCTAAGCTGAGAAAACAAACCCGGAACTCGCAAATTAGTGTGGCGTCACGGGTTTAATCCAAGGTTAAGAAAATGCTGTGACTTTAACTAATTTTCATTTCATATATTTAATAAAAGACTAATTACTTACCTTGGGTTGTTTCGCAGCACGAGTGCAGCACACTGCGGCGCCCATGGCAAAGGTGGGGCGCAGTCATTAAATCAGTTGAACTCGCGCACCCCGTGAACTCCCCGACACTCGCTCGATGCCATCATGTCAAATGGGTTAAAATGCTTCCGTCGTGTTCAGACCAGTCCGAAATGGAGCACGTTACGATCCACGGGGCGGTGGTTGAATTGCACGCCCACGCATGTCCACTCGCTCCACTTGACGCCGTCGGGGGGCCTCGAGTGGCGTCCGAAAAGAAAGTAATAATAAAGACTAATAGCGGATACGTAAAGATCTCCCGGTTCCAAGGCCGTAAATGCTGCACACCTGCAACCACCAATGTTGCTCTGGGGATCTACGTGAGTTTGCGAGCGAGTGCATCATTACAGAAAAATGTTGAAGTTGTTTTTCTTTTTCTATTTTTTGAGGACATGAAATCGAGAATATCGAATTAATCGTTTTTCTTCACCTTTGTACTTGTAATAAAAATGTAATTTTGTAAAAAAATGTAAACAGGTTGAAACCAACATCGAATTATTTAATAACAGTAAATTGTAATATACCAAGTGAGAGAACATCGAACATTAATTTTTTTTTTCTGTAATAACTAACAATAATAAAAATTTCAGTTGTACATTATTAACCAATTTTCTTATTATATTAAAAATCAGAAATGAAATCCTCACTTGTAAAATCGTATCAATTTCTGCCATTTTCCTAATTTTTTAACTCTTATCTTATAATATGCAAAAATAGTTATTATTTACACACAAAAAAATGATAGAAAAAAAAATCAAAATCAAAATAAAACACAATTAAGCTTTATAACCTAATATATTAATTTAAAAACAATAGAAAAAATACTTTAAGCAACTCCAATATGGAGAAATTACGCTATTTAATTTAAAAAATGGCTGCCTAAATATAAACCAACAATACAGTAATAAACATTAAAGCAAAAAATGAAAAAATTTATATTTTTATATAAAAAAATTACAAAAAAAGAAAAATAAAAATCACTGGACAAAACTATTTTTGGTACTCATGAAAGACAAAACTACAACAGACAGAAATATAATGATTATTACAAATCATCGACAGTAAATATTCATTTACTAAATATAATCATAGTTGATAGTACGTAACGTAACCTTCTTTTAATTCCTGTGCGTGGTAAATAGCACCTTTAAAAACACGCCTGGTTCAATGAGGAATGTGTATAGAGAGGAAAAATATTATGAAAGACTCAAAATACGGTTAACAATTCCCATTCTTCACATTTCATTTCATTCCATAGAAAAATACGTTTAAAAAATAATCAATTTCATCATGATAATCTCACATTCTGTTATGTATACACTTCTTTCAATGCAATCAAAACATTAAAAAAACACAAATTTAAAAAAAAAAATCTTACATTTTAAAACCGGAGCCTTGTTTATTTACTTGCTTATTCGAATTCGCGTGACGCATGCGTGACGAGTCGTGGCCGTGTTCCAGGCTGAGAAAATCCATTCTCATGTCTTTCTCGGTTGGCGACGTGAGCGTCAAACTCGACAGCGAACTCGATAAATTCATCGTCGATGCGATGCTCACGTTACTCGGGTACCGCGCAGATGAATCGGCGTCAGTGTCGTCGCCGGGGAGACACGTTTCCACCATCGCTTCTAGGCAATTGACGAAATGCTCAGCATTGTCAGGTTTGGACGTCATCTGAAAGTTGATTTTTTAAGAATTAAAATCGAGCAAACGTGTTTCAAGGGTTGAATTACCTTTGCAAAGGGCCCTGCAAATCTCCATAACCCACCAAACCCAACGCCTACATTTGAAAAAGATGTAAATAAATAATTTTTTTGAAAATAGAAAGAAATTACTTTGTAAATAATGCAGTTGTTGTTGAGATGAATCTTCGCAATTCACAATCATGTTCTGAATTATGTTCTGAATCGCGTTTAAAATGACTTGATCATGACATAATGAAAGAACACTTTGAATTCTTGAATCTAGCAAACTGTGACTGTAAGTACCAATAAAAATAAACATTAAAAAATTACAAAATTCTATTAATTTCCATCAAAACTTACATTACAGGAAATACTCGTGGAAAAACTACAGAACCCTCAGCTAAATATTCGTACAATATCCTTGTTTCCGTTTCATCAGTTGTAAAACGAACCAAAGTTGCCTTTAAAAAAAAAAAAAAAAAAAAAAAATTAAAAAAATTTCCCTAATTAATGCAAATTTTAAATTTACCAAAACGGTAAGCAAAAGCGCTTGTGTTGGAAAATCGGTCAGAACTTCGGGATCCAATAAAACATTATTTTCATTAGAAACGGAGATTCTGGCATTCCGATCTCTATTCGACGCAACCGTATCCAAATCTTGAGAGGTTCTCGAAGAAACAGACGCAGAGACAGAACTTAGTGAATTATCCGCACTTTTTTGCATTTTGGGTGTGGGCATAGAGCTACTTCGCTGGGTCTTGAACAAAGGTTTAATACTTTGAGGGTCCAAATCGAGAGACCGCCAGCTCTTGGGGTCTTTGCCCTGATGCAAAGGTGGCGAAGTTGCTGGTTGTGGTTGCACGTTTGCTGCTTGACCCGTCAACTGATTTTGTTTTTGTAACCGAGCTTGAACGATGGCATTTTGGTCTAACAAATCCCAGCTTTTTTGACGCCGATTAGTGGACGTCGCATTTGTTTGCGACGTGTTTACGTCGGTCGTTTGACTAAACAACATAGATCGGATCAAAATAGTACAAATCGCGCACGTGTAATAAACTAACCTAGACGTAACGTTAGTGGAATTAGTCGAAGTAGTCGAAGACGATGTCGTTTGCGGCGCTTGTGAACTAATGTGTAAATGGAGTCCCACCGAGAAATTGTCCGTCGACGCCGATTGCGAGATATTTCGTGTGCAGCCATGTTTTAAATGGCAGCGGTTACGAACTTCATCCGACACAGACACCAAAGCTAAAAGAAAAATTCAAATTCATTAAAATTAAAATTCCAAAATCGATTAATCTTAATTTACCTGCTAAATAAGCCACACTCTCCGACGTCACCTCAAACTTATCTCTTTTGCGTGGTCGGGCAACGATGCCCAATAGCATGTTAAGAACACGCGTTGTGCGTGACACGGTGGTCGGAGTTGGATGGCGGAACCCCTTTAACAAATGCCCAACTAATGCGAAATGGAAATTCGTATTGAAGCTTAAACTAACTGCTTGATCTAATTGCTTGAACTGCCATTCCAACGGCTCGCGAGTCGACATCATCACTCGCTCCAACGTCTAAAATAAACATTAATTATTTAATTAATTAAATTTAACAACAAAATTAGAAAAAAATTACTTCATCTTCGAAAGTTCCCTGCGCGTCGAGCGTGTGTAAATTTTGTTCCAACAACGCCAACCCAGAAGCATATAACGACGGTTCCTCCAACTGAAGCACGGAAATAGACACCCAAAACAAAGCGCGATGAATGGGCGATTCGTGTCGAAGCAACGGCTGAAGATGCGTCAAACAAATGACGATCGCATCGATCAATCCGATATCATTGAACGATTCCAAAGCTTTGACCAACGTGCGCAATAACTGTTTCATTTCCTGATCGGTGATTGTTTTACTTATGCAACCAAACACGATCAAAGCTCGCGGTTGTAAAGCTGGGTTGTACCGAATGGCAAAACTTTTAGCCAGTGCTGTCCACTGTTGCAGCCATTCGCAATTCGGAAGATCACGCATGCACGCCTATTTTTTTTTTTAAAAAAAATTTTTTTTTTACTCATTAAGTCATAAATCGCTGATATCGATTAATTCCCAACCAACCTCCATAATTTCCAGCAGTGCATCAGTAATAGTTTCCAAGGACAAGAGCGACAATCGTTCTTGATCCGTCGTGGAACAGAACGAGCGATCAGTTTGTCGTTCGTTGAGCCTGCAGCTGGAGCGGAACGCCGTGACGGCAGCCGATTTCACTTTACTGATACCGAACAGCAAGTAAAACTTCGGCAGGGAGAATTCATCTAAACTGAGTCTGAGGACTCGTCGAGATTCCTCTGGAATTTGATAAAAAAATTTAATTTTTAAAAAAAATTTATCAAAAACATTTTTATAACTAAAGTGTTAAACTAACCACTAAAAGCAGGATCAGTGCAAGTGCATAATGAATGAATGATATTGATAACTAATCCATGTGTTGAAGCACGTAGCGAAACAGGCCCCGTGCATACTAAAAATGGAATTATATGAAATAAAAACGGCAAATGACTGGCTACGTCCAAGCAATTGTTAAATGACAACATGAGCAAGTAACGGGCTAGGATTGCGATGTCATCCCACATCAAATGTTTTTCAAGCGTTTCAGTAGGCGAGGTGCAAGTTTTATCTATGACCTAATTTTTAGAAAGAAAAAAATAATAAGCGCTACGAGGAGAGACGCTCAATCGATCTCCTTACATTTATCAGTCGGCTAATAACCTTTCGGGCAACCAATCGCACGTTTGATGACGCCAACGCAACTGCTGTGTCAGCCATGATTTCGGATTGAGAGGATCCCAATCCACCTGTGACACTGCGTTTGATGAATGAATCTAAAACCATGTCGATTAAATCGGACACTTGGCCGATGTTGCCCCATATTTTCGCTTGAATAGATGGATACATCTAAAAATAAAGAAAAAAATGTTAAAAATGTCTCTTTAATATTTATAAACGAGTGATTTTTTACTTCAACTTCCTCTATCGTCATTGTAATAAGTTTATCTAAAATCATGGCAACCTTTTGTCTCTTCATGTCATCACGTTTCATATCATCCGTGTGTTTACAAAACCTGAGAGAAAAAATACTAAAGTTTCAGAAGTCCAATAAAAGCTAGCAAATCACCTTGTGAGGTTTGGTAGCCATGGGGTCATGTACTCCAAGCACAAATGTTTCAATTCGATGCTGGATGCTCGAAATCCTTGTATACATTCTTCTAAAAATTCTAACGTAAGGTGTGGCTCATTTAAAGCCAATTTTTCACTGATGGATTTGATAAAAATTGTGTTATTTGACGGAATGCACAAACCTAAAAAAACAACAAAAAAAATTAAAAAACTTTTTAAAAAAAAATCTATTTTTAACAAAATTACCGGAAGTTTCTAATAGCTGCCCTTCAATTTTCAAATCAAAAGTGGCTGTGAGGGCACACAGCAAATTATAAGCAGCAGTTCGTAAATTTGGGTCTGAACTGCCTAAATTGAGCAGAGCCGTATTGAGCAAAGTACCAGGAACATCTTTGGGACGAATTTTTTGGTGAACTGTTACTGAATCCTGAAAACAAACAAATGAATAAATGATGTAATTAAATGAACAATTTCTTCAATACCGGTTGAGAGAGTTCCCATCGGGAACGGATGTGAATGATAGCTTGAACAATACTGTCACAGTCATTGTGAATGAAAGACAGAGGACCGCTCTCATTGGCGATGGTCAACGTGAACTGGTTGTCATCCACAAGACAAACCTCTTCGATTTCAGAAGCGTAGTATACATCATTCAACAGCAGAGAATGGCTTAAAACTTTAGTTTTTTCTGCTGAGGTTACTTGAATGGCTGTGGGACCAACTTTGATAGCTACTTTCGTATCTTTGTGAGATAATTTGAGCGCGTTGTTGAACACTTTCAGATCTTCATCTAAAGATAAGGTAGCACCAGGAAGTTTCTGGTGATCTGGGTCGATAAAATCGTTCAGACGGGCGGGAGTATCAATAAACACCAGTTTGCGATTACCCTGAAATCAAATTTTCTTTAATTTCCCAAAAAATTTAATCCAAAATCTATTACCTTCAACGGTGCTAGTATACGATCGTGGTATTTTGTGTATTCTCTAACCCAGGAATTGCAATTATAAATGTAACACGCTTGAATTTTCTCATAGGCTACTTCTGGTAGGACAACAAACCATTTTTGTAAAAATTCGGTCTAAACGAATAAAAATATTTTTAATAAGAAAAATAATTTAAAAAAATATTTCAAACATACTCTAAAGCGATTGTCTGCACATGTATGTGTAAAATCCACAACCAATTCGAAAGGTTTATGACAAAACGGTTTCAAAGTGAGAATAACATGATATATTAATAGATCACCATTCGTTTCGCCGATTCTTTATAAAAAAAATTAATCAATAATTAAATTTTATTTTAAATTAATAAAATAACCTACTTATATCGTCTGGCAATGTAATAGAATACTGGATTATTTGATTTGGAAGTACCGGCTTGGTAAAATATATTCAAACTCTTAATCGATTTAAACTCATCTCGTTCATGCATGTTATGCTTTGACATTATTTCCTCGAATTTGGTGCTCATCATGTCAACGCTACTCCAACTATATAAAAAAAGTAAATGAAATCACTAGGAAATTTAAAAAAAAATTTAATCGTACTGAGAATCGATTGGTTTGTGCTCAGGTGGTCCGAGATAAGCCAGCAGTGTAGCCATCTTGTCAAAAGGTCTTCTTCCGACAGCCTTGTGATCTCTGCTGCTCGATAGGTAATCACCAATTTTTTCTTGATGATTCCACAGTAGACGATGCAAAGCCAGTACATTGGCATCGCTGATGAAAGACATGCTATGACTAGTTTGATCCACTGTCTCACAATCAGACGCAATTTGAACGAAGAATCTGGAATTTACATCAACATTAAATACAAATTAATTTAAATGATATTTCTAAAGATCACCTTCTTCCAAGTTCAAAATTGTTGCGTAAAAAATCGTTAAAAGGCAGCATATATTGCTCCTTAGAGAACTCTAGGCAGTTGGCGATATTCTGCAGGATCTTGGAGACGAGCATTAAGCCTCGCTTCACAGCCTGTGGCGGCTGTTGTTCGACGATCCCAGTTTCATAAGGAGACACTGAAGAAAAACACTGAGTTAATACGATATCCAAACAAAATAATTTTTTTTTTTACCAATAGCTGGATTTATAAATCTAAGAAATATGACAGTGCCAACGGCTCCAATGTTATTCAGGGACAACGTTGGAAACCGTTTACTTAAAACCTGGTACAAACAATGACACATGCTACGTAACTGAGGGGGAAACCTGAAAATATGACAAAAAATTACATGTAATCACTTCGCCGCCATTTTCGAATTTCATAAAAACATAAAAAATCAATCAACACCAAAATAAAAAATAATTGTTTGAAAAAACGTAAGGAAAACTTCCAAAAATAGGAAAAAACAGCAAAACGGGGTGGGTTTTAACGTTTTGACTGCAAGGGACGAGCTCGGGCTTGGGCTTGCCGGGCGGGGCGGGGACGCGATCGCGGGTCTGCAGACTTGGGCCGGGGCCGGGGAGATTTTTGTGTTTTTGTTATGTTATTGTTAGGTTAAATG
>JAQIXT010001510.1:0-15248 GCA_034700445.1 Stenotaenia linearis
TTAATGAAATTTGATGAAATTTTGATGTTTTTAAATGAAATTTAATGAAATTTGATGAAATTTTGATGTTTTTAAATAAAATTTGATGAAATTTTGATGTTTTTAAATAAATTTCGATATTTTTAAATGAAAAATGGTGATATTTGATAAAATTTTGTTATTTTCAAATAAAATTTGATGAAATTTAATAAAAATTGCAAATTTTCAATTGAAAAATGATAAAAATCAGTGAAATGTTGATATATTCAATTGAAAAATGATAATATTTTAAGTAAATTCCAAGTAATTTTTAAACTTATAAATAAAAAATGAAGAAATTTGATAAAATTTTGATTCTTTAAACCCAAAATTGATGAAATTTTAATCTTTCAAATTGAAAACTACCAAAACTGCATCATACTTCGATAACTTCAACTAAAAACTTCAAAAAAAACTGCAACCCAACATTGAATCACTTACAATCCGGCAGATCATAAACTTTCGGCGGCAAACTCTTAAAATACGGATGATATTTGGCGTCCTGCGCAGAAATCCTCTTCTGAGGTTGCAACTGTAAAAACTGAGCCGCGAGATTCTCGGCGAGCGTCATATATTTCAGTTCTGGAAATGCATCGGAAAACTTCATCGCCTTAAACCAGCCGAACTTCTCCGGTTTATAATTCGGCAACCTCGACACTCCCTCCCACGTCTCTTCGGTCGGAGTCCCGAAAACTCTCCAAATCTTCGCCAATTGGTCGTACAAGTCTTTACCGCCCGGAAAACCCGCTAAACCGGAAAACATTTCGACAAAAATGCATCCAACGCCCCTAAAACATCAAAAAAATTAATTTTTTTCTCATTTTGTGACATTTTGTGACATTTTGTCAATTTATTTTAATTTATTATTTGTTTACCACATGTCCAAGGAGGTTGAATATTCTGTTGATCCTAAAAGTACATCTGGAGGTCGGTACCAAAGGGTTACAACTTCTGGCGAGAAAGTGTGGCTTGGTACCGATTTGGCACGTGCTAATCCGAAATCTGCCAATTTTAATTCTCCTATTTCGCTTATTAATAGATTTTGAGGCTTCAAGTCCCTGGAAGAAATTAATTTCTAATTTTGTTAATCGTTGAATGAAGTATGTGGAGGTTCTCGTTATAACGAATACCGTTATAAAGAGTTTTTCATTATAATTAGATTTGACCTGTAATTTTGAGATGTTGTTAAGGTCTTGTAGGCTTATGTTTTGGTTAATGGTTTTGGATGTAATTTGGTAATAATAATAAATGAATTTTAAATTTTAATGGGTTTAGGTTGTGCAATGTGTGGAGAAACTTGTTGCATATATAATGAGATGTGTCTTAAATTTAATCCTAGTAGTTTAGTTAAAATTTCATCAGTGTTTTGTAAAAATATGAAAATTTCATCAAATTACTTTAATTAATACTAAAAAACATCAAAATTTCATTAGTTTTCAGTTCAAAATATTAAAATTTCATTACATTTCAGCTGATATTATCAAAATTTCAACAAATTTCATTAAATTTCATTACATTTAAGTTGAAAATATCAAAATTTCATTATTTCACTTAAAAATATCAAAATTTCATTATTTCACTTAAAAATATCAAAATCTCATCAAATTTAATCATATTTCAGCTAAAACTATCAAAATTTCATTATTTCACTTAAAAATATCAAAATCTTATCAAATTTCATCACTTTTCACATCAACACATTCAAAATCCAAAAAAACCTTTACACCAAAACACCTACAAACCCTCAAAACCCCTTTCACCCCCACCCCACCACTCACCTATGTAATATTCTCCTTTCATGACAATAAGCCAAACCTCTAAGCAATTGAAACAAAAACAACTACAAAAAAAAAAAAAAAAAATCAAAAAAACAGCGAATTTTCCTCGCTCATCGAACAGCGGGCAGCCATTTTTCATAATTAGACTTCATGTGACAGAAAAGGGGGCCACAACATGATTAAATGTGCATGAATTCATTGGTTATTTATAAAACAGCCTTTGCAGCTCCCCTTTCATCACTCCTGCTCACTTTAACGTTATTAGGGCGGATTCCGCCTCGGCGACCCTCTAGGTATTGGCTCAGGTCTGTGTGCTGGAATGGTTTTAAAAAATTAATAAATAGAGTTGTGGTTAGAAATTACAGTCGGACCCGCGAGTAGCGACCTCGGATATAGCGTCAACCCGCTTATAGCGTCACTTTTGGTGCGGTCCGGCCAAAATGTAGGGATTTTAACGAATTCGGTTGTAGCGTCAACCCGCTTATTGCGTCAATTTCTGCCCTGTCCCTTGATTGACGCTACTCGCGGGTCCTGTAGTTATATTTACCACATATTCGAAGACAAAGGTTAAAGTGTCCTTTGTGTGGATTATGTCATGTAAAGTGACTATGTTGGCGTGTTTTAGTTCTCGTAGTAGCGAAGCTTCGCGAATGGCAGTGAAAGGAGCTCCTTCTTCGTGGTGTAGCCGGATTTCTTTTAGAGCTACTACTTTGTTGTTGAGGCTGGAATGAAAGGGGTGGGATTTAAAAAATTTTTTTTTTGTGATTTAAAGGGGGTAGGATTTTAGTTTGTTTGGTTTTAAGGTTTTTTTTTTAGGTAAAATCTTTAAGTTTTTGTTGATTTTTTGATAATAAGTTGTGAAAATTTAAGTTTTTTCTAGGTTTTCTGAGGAAATTTAAGGTTTTTGGAGGTTTTTTTTTACAATAAGTCATCAAACTTTAAGGTTTTATAGGTTTTTCAGAGAAAATTTAAGGTTTTTGGTGGTTTTTCAGGGGAAATTTAAGTTTTTTGATGGTTTTTCAGAGAAAACATAAGGTTTTTGATGGTTTTTCAGAGAAAACATAAGGTTTTTGAGGTTTTTCTCACAATAAGTCCAGAAACTCATTAAACAACAAGGTTTTGGTTAGGTTAGGCAGAATTTAATCATCAAAATCATCAAAATCCAAGATTTTTGAGGTTTTCATGCAAAAAGCTAATGTTTTATGTCTCAAAACCTTTTTCTAGAAGCTACTTTCACCTAAAACCATTCAATTCCCACAAAACCTGACCACTAGTACAACAAACCAGACAACTTCACCAGGAAATTACTCATTTTAATGAGCTTCACAGACATTTCCATCCAAAAACTCATTAAAAACTAAATATTTCATCACCACTTCACTCAATTTCCATAAACCACTCATCCCAATACCACTTTATACACTTTTCTACCAAACACCACAAAAAACACAAAAAATAAAAAAAAATCCAATTACTTGCTGATGCCTTTATATACAGTAGCATAAGATCCTTCACCTAATTGCTCTAATTTAATATATGCATCCAATTTACCGAATGGCGAATTCCCCTAAACGCAATGAAAAAAACAAGATAATTAAATATTGATGCAATCAAACTCCATTTCCCAATTCCCAGTCGCCGTACCCCGAAAGTTGATAATCGGCACGATTTTTTCTGAGCATTTTTCAAAATTATCTCCGATTTCGGCCTCGGTGCTTTGTGCGCTCTCCGGTCGTTCGCGACTCCCTCGCCCAGAGCCGCGCTTTCGGCCGACGACCACTGGCGCTTGGATAACTCGGTCTTGCGCACTCCGCTCCAGTCGAGTTCGTCTGACGACGGAATTGAATGTATGAATGAATAAATATATTGATTGATTGATTGATTGATTGATTGATTGATTGATTGATTGATTAATTACCAGTGCTGTGCCTGAGTTTGTGTTCTTTGTCTACGCACAACGCGTTCGTTAGATTTCCGTTCATTTCTTGGGATTTGTGCGAGTTTCTCGTAATTGTGTCTAGGAATTCATCCGAATATCCATTGCGTACCATTTTCACTACTTCTATGTTCTGGAAAGATTTAGGATTATTAGAATTAAGTTTTGAGTTGAATTTTGTAGAATTTTGTTGTTGTGTTTGATTTTTGCTGTTTCCTGCTGAATTTCTGTTGTTTTCAGTTGTGTTTTTGAAATTTCTACTAAAGTTTTTCCATATTTACTGAATGTCTGTAGTTTCTTGTTAAATTTCTGTAGTTTACAATTGAATTTTTGCAGTTATCATTTAAATTTCTGCATTTTCCATTAAATTTCTTGAGTTTTCAATTAAGTTTTTGCAATTTTTACTAAATATCTGCAGTTTCTTCATGAATTGCTGCACTTTTCTGCTAAATATTTGCAAAATCTACTAAATTTCTGCATTTTTTAATTGAATTCCCACATGTTCTATTAAAATTTCTACATTTTTAAAAATCAAATTTGCATTTTTTATTAAATATCTACTTTTCTGTTGATTTTTTGCAATTTCTACTAATTTAATGCAGTTTCCAATCAAATATTTACAAAATTTTACAGTTTTCAGTTAAATTTCTTCACTTTCCATTAAAATTCCCATAGTTTCTATTGAATTCTTGCAAATTACATTAATTTCCTTCAATTTCCTATTAAATATCTCTAGTTATCTTTTATCACAAACTAACTCCCTCAATTTCTATAATTTCCTTCTAAACTTCTGCAACTTTCCATTAATTTCACCAACATCTACCCAACACCACCAAATCCCCTCACAATTTATGATAAATCATGACTCATCACCCCAACCCCCCAATTTAACAACTCCCCAACAAAAACTAACAAAAATCCAGCAAAACTCCCAAAAAACCCACATTACCTCATTCTCCGTAAACCCAGCTGGAATAATTTCGTCTCTGGAAATGGCTGCAACAGAAATTAAGTGAAAATTAATGAAAAAATCCAAACGGTTGCTTAGTAACAGTATCCGATACTCTTCCACTGACGTTTGTTCGTCTCTCCAGGGGGTGATGAAGGGATCTATTTCCCTTTTGCACGCTGAAACCCAAAACCCCTGTTTTTTCAATTTTTTATTGATTTTTATAGAAAATTTTTTATAAATTTTCATAAATTTCTATAAATTTTTATAAATTTTCATAAATTTCTATAAATTTTTGTAAATTTTGTAAATTTTTGTAAAATTTTTATAAATTTTTGTAAAATTTTTGTAAATTTTTGTAAATTTTTGTAAGTTTTATTAAATTTTTATAATTTTTTTTTATGGACAAATGGTGAAGGTTTTCCAATGGAATGTTGGCAAGTGGATGTGACACCGGGTTGACGTTCCCAAGAATATGCTTTTGGGTGTTGACAAATGATTCACATTTCGGTTGGTGCTGAATGTGAGAAATTTTTTTCTTGAGGTTTGTTTTTTAAATAAATAATTAGCTATTAATAAGTTATGGGGTGTAAACATGGGAGATGGTTTTTTTGTGGGGTTTATGGAGGTTGGGGTGGTGGGGGAAAGGGTGGAAAATGGGTTTTTGAGGGTCTTGGGGGGTTTTTGAAGGAATTTTTGCTGGTTTTTGAAGTTTTTTTTGGAAATTATGAAGGTTTTTGATGTTTTTTTGTGGTTTTTGTTTGTTTTTTGAAGTTTTTTTGGGAAAATTTTATAAAGATTGAATATTTTAATGCAAATTAGTTGTTTTATTTTAGGTATTTACTGAAAAAACAGGGATTTTGATATTTAAAGTCAAATTTTGGAAGCCATTTTGACTTTTAAAGCTAAAAATATCACTTCAAATAAACTCCGGTCACTCATTCTCATTTTCTTTTGGTTAAATGCCTTTAAATTGGATTATTTGTTGAGAAGATTTATGCTTTTAATTACACTGTAGTAGTGAAAGGGGAAAGACAAAACAAAAAAATTTTTTTCCAAAAAAAAAAAAAAAAAAATCTTTAAGTCTATTAATGGACCAAAACAACAAAAATTTCCCAAATCAAATTTAACCCTTCACACACAGAAAAAAATTCTCGCATACTTTCAATCCTTTAAACACAAAACTCAACCACACACATAATCACACTTAAAAACCCACAGAAATCAATAAAACCCCATAAAACCCCAACCCCCACCAATTTCCCCAAAAAACAAAAACAAAAATTAAAAAAATCAACAAAAAAAAAAATTTCCACAATTTCCCATCCAAAAACATCAAAAAAATCAAATAAAATATTTAAAAAACCAATTTCCAACCAAAAAACATCAAAAATCAAATATAAAAAAAAAATCAACAAAAAAAAAATCAATTTCCTCAATTTCCCATCCAAAAGCATCAAAAAAATCAATTCCCACAATTTCCAACCCAAAAACAAAAAAAAAATCAAAAAACCATAAAAAATTCAACAAAACTCCAAAAAAAAAATCAATTTCCACAATTTCTCACCCAAAAATATCAAAAAAAATCAATTTCCCCCCGACAAAACCCAAAATCACCCCTCAAAACCCCATTTTCCCCACAATCACCATCCAAATCATGACATAATCGTTATCAACCAAACGCAATAAACCTGCAACCAATCGCCTGTCACTCCATTACAACTCAACACACAAAATACTCAATCCACAGGAAATCTAAATTCCCCAGGAAACCGCTTACACATTCGTCCGAAACTATGACTTATCCTTTTCTTCAATTTCTGCATCCTCGAAAAAGTTGAGCTTTTCTTGTCTCGTATAATCACACCTTTAAAACCAAAAAAAAATAATTAATTAGAAAATAACAAACAACGGCAATAAAACTCATTAATTAACAACAAAAACATTCAAATTCAATTTCCTAATTAATTTCACCTGCATCACGCCATGTCAACTCGCTCCATTTGTGGAAATGAATTTTTTTTCGCGACCGGTTCGAGCGGAAAATTTTTTTTGCAAAAAATTTCACGCAAAACGGTAATTAATTTGATTCTTTCTATCGATGCGATGTCAGGTTCGTGAACCGAGTGCGTGTTTGTGTTGTAGAAAGGTTCTGAGCGTTTGTCAGCTGATTGTGTGGAATTTTTTCGCGACCGGTCGCGAATGGGGTTGAAATCGGGTCGGGCACTTACTTTCTTTGACGGACGGGACCGCGAGTTTGTTTTCTGAGTTGTAAGCCATCGAGTGTGGCTCGAGGAGAACGAAAAAGAGACGTAAACAAGGAAAACAACAAGCATCAGCTACCGCTCTCCGTACTGTGTCGCCATCGCCATTATGCTGACTTCCGTTGACTCGTTGCGCCGAGGGGTGATAAAATCTCGAACTAAAACAGCGACCGATCGCGAGCATAAATAAATTTCGGTCGAATTAATTCAAATGAAAAATTCAAAAATTATTTAATAAACAAATTAATAAAATTTAAAGGTTTTTTCAGTGTTTCAGAGCGAATTTGAACATTTTTTCTTTAAATTTTTGACTTTCGGTTTCGATTTTGTCATTACCGTTAGCGCCGTTAGTGAAACATCGTAAAACCGATTCAAAATAATTGGATGACTCAGTTTCGGTGAATTTGAATGATCGATGACACGTTTTTCCTTAATGACACCGCTCACGCGCCCCAAAAAATCAATTTCAACTCAAAATTCCCTCACTAGATGTCGCCACGTGATCGAATAGAACGAGAAATGACGAGAAAACGCGAGTTTGAACCAAAACTGCGAATTTATTTCACGAAATCTTCCAATTTTATCTAAAAACTGGCTCAAAGACTCATCTTTGACAACAAATCGAATAAAATGAAAATAAAATTTAGCTTTTTCTACAACGTAATGGCGACATTGAAAAAATCAATTTTACACTGGAATAAAAGCCCTAAAAGCATTTAGCGTGTGACGAATCCAATTAGAAAAAAAAACTCCATAAGCAACGACTGCTTCAACAACATCAGTCGTCCCCATTTCTTGTTCTGGATCAAACAGTTGATTTCCAGGTGCCATTAGTTTCCCTTCTACAAAAAAAAAATAAAAAAAATTCAAAAAGAACGCAACAAAATCGATTTTTTGACGAAACTTCACCCAAAATCGGTTTCTGTAGTTTGATTTCTGTCAGTTCCTGTTTCAGTTGTTCAATATCATCGGTTTTTGACTGAATCGCACGTTGAAGGGCCTCATTTCCTTCTAAATATCGGTCATGTTCGGTATTGGCAACCTCCTGCAAGCGTCGTTGCTATTTAGGCCTACTTCGGGCCTATTTAAAAAAATAAGCCTAACTACTCACCAGCAGAGATTTCACGGTTACAGATTCATTTGGAATGTATCCATCACTCCAATATTGGGACTGGGAACGGGATTAGTGAAATAAATCCATTTGTTTTGTCTTTTTTTAAAGTTTGAATTTCATTTTTGTTTGTTTTCGTTTCGCTCACCTTCCATTTCTGTTCCACGCTTGGCGGAACAGGAGAATCGTCCTGGGCCAATTCCATCCCTCCCCGTCCCGGCCGAACGATTTTATAGTCGTGATGGAGACGACTCAAGCTTCGAATCGCGTGGGAATCAATAATAAACGCACAATCGAGTGGTTAAATAAACGAAAATCGCGCGATTTCACTTTATTCTTGACAATTTTGTTGTTTTATTTGTAACAAAACGGTTTTTTAGACGATTTTTAATCGGAGTACCAACTGAAAACCACTTCCGTCCATTGGTGGAGTAAAGTGGAGAGCATTTTGGAGATTGTGTCGTTTGCCAGACAGAAGTAGGCGCGGAGGGTCTTGAAGGGAGATTCGGTGGTTCGAGTTTGGTTTTCTATGGCTGGGTGGGAGGTTTGGTTGTTATTGTTGTTGGTTTTTGAGTTTGCGGAAGACAAAAGTTGGGTTTGCGGGTTTTTGTAAGTTAGATTTATAATTAACATGGAATTTGTGAGTTGTGAGACGCGAGTTTTGTTTTCCGTAAACTTTGTTTTGCGATGTGCGGTTAAAGTTAAGGGTTTACTTAGGAGGTAGTGGAGTCTTCGTTCTCGTTTCAGTTCTTTTTTGTAGTAGTGGTATTCTAGGTTCCTGTTAAAGAGGTTTTGGTGAATTAAAAGTTTTGTTTTTAGAGGTTTTTGTGGGTTTTGTTGTTTTTCTGCACATTTCCTACACTTCATTGCAATTTAGGCAGTTTTTTGCTGTTTTTATCTACAAATTTTGTTACAATTTTTAAATTTTCTGCAGTTTTGTTATCTTTTTTGTAGTTTTCTGCAATTTTTGCTCACTTCCCACACTTCATTTCAATTTGTGCAGTTTTTTATTGTTTTTTCCACAAATTCTGTTATTTCTTAAACAATTTGTACAGATTTTGCTCATTTTCCAAACATTTCTGAAATCCATGCTTCATTTTCTACAGTTTCCTGCAATTTTTCCACATTTCCCACACTTTTCTGCTCTAATCTCACGTGAAAACATCAAATAAACCCCATATTGCCTACTCCTCCTCACTTCCTCCAACTCCCACTCTCCATCTGTCATCAATAAAAGCTTAAATTCCTCTTTACCTCCTAATGCATTTATAATATCATTTCTATTGACTTTTTCACGCATTCCCCAGCTTCGAAACAAAACTTTATTGATTTCTCACACATCTAATCACAAGCGACTTTAACGTATACAATGTGTCGCTACAAATTGATTTATTTCTCAAGAAAAAGTTGAAGTTTGAAATATATTAAAATTCAAATTAACTTCGAGTTTACAATAGCAATTTCAGTTTGAACACGTCCATCCAAGTGCACTTGTTATTATAATTAAATTTTCCATCCATTGATATAGAGAAGTATAATAAAGCTTAACGGATTTACCACCAGTAGGCGCACGTGTAGCGACACGAGATAAAATTGTTTTTGTTTAGATGGGATTTTATAAATTCAAATAGAAGTTCTGATTAAATTGGTGAAAACCAGAACGTGTTTTCAAGCGTTATTGTTTTTGAATTACAAAACGCACATTCAATCGTCTAATGATGAAAGTGTGCGATTGTTTTCATGCAAATCAAGGCATTATTCTAAGGTTTTTTACCCACTGCACAAAATGTGGTGCGAACAAATATTTTTTCTAAGTGGGAATTTTCAGTGATTCAGCGATTTTGGAAAAAGACTTTTAATTAAAATTCAGAGCTAAATTCGCCACAAGGGGGTATCGAAAAGCCCCTCTGCAGACGACACTTGTAATCACAACTTTGCTTGCGGAACCCGGAGCACGACAGCGTTAGCTAAAAGATTCAGTGATTTTTGTCAAGAGCAATTTTAACTAAAAATTCAACTATATCGATCAAAATTTCAAAGATTGTGGTCAAAAAATGATCGATTTGGGCCAAAATTCAACAGTTTTTGTCAAAAATTATCGATCTTGGCCAAAGAGTACGATATTTGTTATAAAATTCTGCAACTCTGAATTTCCTCTGCGCGAGTTGCGCTTCACTGCACTCCCTGAAGTCGATGTTGGGTCAACTAATATACTGCACAAATATACTTTTTCAACTGCACAATTCACTTTCCCAACTGCACATTAGAATGTCTGGCTAAGCACAGTTCTATAGCAGCAATCCTAAACTTCAGTGGAAGTGGGCCCTTAACTATTAGCCAAAAATGTGATACATAATTAAATAAATGCTAAGAACATGCAAAAAATTGCAGAAACTTTGTGAAAACATCCTCAAAATCAGGTTAAAATTACAGAATTATTAATATTTTATCAAAAATCCATTTAAAAGTGACCATTAACTGCCACTCCATGAAATCCTATAAACTCCAACATATCGGTTATTGAAATCCAATACAACCCACAAGCCCCATTGAAATCCAACAAAATAATTTCAACATTATGAAATATGATTTCAAACATATCGCTTGAATTAGTCTTTTCCGGTCAGACAGCGTCTGGTAAACACCAGCATCCGAATCTTGGATTTCAAACGTCAATATTTTTACCGACAAATAAATGTCGACAACCTCATGTCCTGTCCTCTCTGAGGACAGGACAACATTCCCTTTTGACTACTTAGATGTTTAACAAATACCATTACAACGAAAATCTCATTATAACAAAATTTCTTCGAATCCCCACTATAATAGAAATCCTTTATAATCGATCTCATTATACCAAAAATTTCTTTTTTCCCCGGTCCCTTGTCAATCGTTGTAACGAGCTTCCACCTGTATTAAAAACTGAGATTGAATGACGTTTTTCGCAAAAAAGCGACAAAGAGAAATGTCTAGTTTCTTTCCACAAACCATATTAAAAATAAAATCTGACAGGTCAAATTCCAATAGACTAAACTCAAACTTCCCATTAAATCAATAAATATTTTCCCAACCTTCAAATTGCATACTCACTTTTGCTTGAGTTGGTTAATGAGTTTAATTTGAGTTTTCAGTTGCTTCTCATTACTCGCAGTGATCTGCGCCTGAAATGTAATTGACCCTTTGAATGTGATGAAAAACTCATAAATCCTCTTGTTTACCAGTTCCTCTTTCAAGACTCTCACCACTTCTTCATTTTGGCGCCATTTCTGTTGAATAGTTGAAAAATGGGTCCAACGACCGACTCTTTTCGCGTGAACGAGACCCTGGGATTGAAAAATCGCTTATTTTCCACATTTTCTTGTTTATGTTCCTTCATTTTGAGCCTCACCTTGTCCTGAAGGCAATCCCAAGTCCATAAAGATGGATTCTTGACCGTTAAGGGCCGTTGGTTCCAGCGGAGAGCATCAGGCCGTTGCATTTCTGCGGTTTATTGATAATGTGAGTTAATTTTTCAAATATTTAAATCGATTTTAATATTTGATGATATGCAGCAAGGCCTGTTGCAATCTCCGGTGATTGTTTCGGTTCTCATGGCAACAAAATGGCGGAATCTGACTCATGTATTTTTTGTTGTTTTGTTTAATTAAGTGTTTGTAGTCATAGTGAATTTATTGTTTTTTTTTTGTTTGGGTAAAAGGATTAAAACTGGGTTTTATAAAGAGGGGATTGAGGAAATTAGAATATAAGTCTTACCGGGTTTGATTAAATCGTCACTAGGATGTGCTAAAGTGTCATGGCGTCTTGATTTTCGAAAATGTAGAAATCAAAATGGAAGTTTTAGACTAATTTGATGATACTCTACAACTTTTCAATTGAGAATTTTTCTCTATCTTTAACGGTTTACAAGATATAAACCAGATGACCTTGAAAAGCCGAACTTGGACTAATTTACAATAAGAAGTTATAAGAACCCCCTATCAGGGGAAATTCCATCTCTCTACCTCCTCGTGGTCCCTCTGGGACTGTGAACAAAATATTCACATCTAGATCATTTTATTCAAGATAATACCAACAATAATAGAAAACCAACATATAAATGTATACATACTCATTTACACATAATTGAAAGTATAGAATATCTCGAGAATATAGAAAATCTTCCTACAAACTATCGGCTTTTATCTTTAATAGAATCTTGTTTGCATTTTTTGCAGCAGCTATTCGTCAGACTTTATTAAAAACCCTGTTTTCATCGTTAAATTTAATTATATATGCATTGATGCGTTTAATGAATACGGAAAGAATTGAAACTCTGTTATTGACAAAGGGTTTTGAGTGAAAGGTTCCACATGCTTCACTCAAATTGGTCCCAGGAAAGATAAGCGAATGGAGAGTCCCCGATAGCACAGACATTCCTAGGATGTCCTTTTGTGTTCACAGAAAGTCCTCAAGACATCCAATGGCTTGCCAAATGTCCCAAACATGGTTTAGCTAAGTTTCTTGGACCCACAGGCAATAAATCAGTTTAGGACCATAATCCATGGGCCACATGGAAGGGGCCTGGGCTGTGTGGAAATGGTCTGGCCTGACTGGACTGTCAGGTTCGAGGGAGTCGAGGGAGGAATTTGCACTAGAGCTTGAGCTGGCTCTCAATAGCCTTGGGAACAGCTTGACGATTGTAGTGTGACCGGCTTCTGGGGTCTCTACTTAGGGGACGGAGGATGGCCGGGTCTTGATCGACATATAGAATGACATCAGTACCGGAAGTGCTCTCTCTGCATGGCACTCTCTGCTCCCCTTTATCCAGTTCATCTCACCACACTTCCGGGTATCATTAGTGGTCAGCTGGATATGCCCATCTGACAGCCAGTGCCACATGATGAAATAGTGCTTCTAATTTGCTAGGGCTCCTGAAACCAATCAGATCGCATACTTTTCCTCTCAATTTACCAGCGCACGGACTTTAGTCTTTGCTACTTTTGCTACATGGTAGCTTCAGTATGCTACAGTATCCCAATAAACTCCGTAAGATCTGAGGACGTCACATCCTACGAGGAATGTTTTGTGGATATTTTGAGAACATCAGTTTTGGCATATTCTATGAGCATTGACACATTGTGTAATTGTTGATGACGTATGGAAATCCGTAAGTCAACATCCACTCAAACCCCTCACATCAAAATGCATCGCTTCACTTCGCGTCATTTCTTTCTTCTTTCGAACAGCTCAGATGCGAAGCAATGCATAACAAAGTCGATCGTTTCATGGACATCTGGATGTTTTACGGACATTCTCAGAATGTTTTGTGCTATCCGGGTTTAGACGGTTTATGGTTTTAACCCAAGTGAGGATGGGTCGTCGGAGAAAATAGGATCTTTTTGGGCCGTTCCGAAATAGCGTAAAATCCTCATTTCAGACCATTTCGGACTTGGTGGAAGGCAATTTATTGGTGGGTTGTTGCTGCGGTTGCTGTTCTTCGTCGCCGATGCTGGCAATGTCTTTCGGTCTTGCGAGACCCAATCCCAGACACATTCGCAGCTGATTCAAAAGGCTTCCGCTAAACGCTACGTAGATCCACGGATTAGTGCAGCTGTTTAAACTAGCTAATAAAAGAAGGATAACTTCGACTGAACCAATTTGTGAATCTGTAAAGTAAGAAAAAGAGACAATGAATTTCAATGAGGAAATTTACATTGATTTCGAGCAGTTGGACAAAAATGTGCGGAATTTGCTAAAAAGTTGCTGAGATATCAGTCTGTGTGCACTTTCTATTAAGGTTTTTGTGTCTTTTTCTTCGAAAATTACTTAAATCTTTGAGATTCCCATCTAAAAGAAAAATTTTCAATTCAAAAATAATCAATATTCTTAAAGAGAGTTTCTCCTATTGACTACACTTTGAAAATAAAACACATGTCCAAAGACTTGAACTGTTGTACCATTTCATGATGTTTGTTTTGAACCGGTGAAACATTAAGATCCCAATCTTAGCACACAAAAAACTGATGGAAAAATCACATTTTCCAAACCACTTTCTTCAGATAACAAAGTTTAAAGGGGAAGAAACAAAAAGAAATGTTTTCCAACTGTAAATGTCACTCTGAACAAAGAAACAGCAATTATATTTCAGTTTCAACTCCCTTTCCTACTCACTCATTCATCACATCTTTTTCATAAGCAAAACATGCAAATGAATACTTCATCATCCAACAACAAACCCCATTGGACCACTCTGCAATCATAAATAAAACATACTTTAAGCATTGAAATAATGTTTTTGGTTTACAAACTCCAGGTTCTCAGAAAACATGAAATCAATGACAACTAAATCTCTTCTTTAAAATCCGAAAAACCCGCTGCGTGCCATTGTCTTGTCAATGCTGTCTTATATCGGTTTGAAAAGCTGACATATTTTGTTTTGACCGGTCTTAATACTTAATCGGATCACTGTAAGACATTAAGTTGCAATGACAATTGCAACAGAGGACTTGTGTATACCCATGTGGATATCGGGTCATTAAATGTTAAATGTCATTACTGAAGATGCTTTTTCAACGGTACGGTTGGAGATTTGGGGAATTTTAAAGCTGATTTGCAGTGCCATGATCGGTTGAAAACCAATTTCAGTTTACTTATCTTTATATCCGTCGAATAAATTGCAATCTTGTCAAACGTGATCTGTGCGAGAGTTGTAAGTTCAGAGTAAGATACTTAAAATTTCTTAAAATCCCACAAGAAATTAGTGTACGAAAAACCCATAACGTCTTACAATAGTCCGTAAGACGTGTTTTTTTATGTGGGTTGTGTTGACGTCGTTGTTCAATGACCTTACACCTACGTTAGAAATTGATTTGTAGCATTAAACACTAGTTCTGAGAATTAAATCCATTTCGAGAACTTAATTTGTTATGTCTGCAACACTCTCTAACATTAGAGAGTATTCATAAATTACATCACGCTGCCCAAGCAAGAAGTTGCTTTTAATTATAGCGAATATAATAATTTTTACTAATTGGACTTAACATTTTAAACCAAAATATTTTATATCCAAATATACTTTCATTTAAACAAATTTAAATTCACCGATAAAAGTACGTTGATCTACCATCACCCAATACTACAGGTCGAACCTCGATATAACGAACTCGAAGGGACCGTCAAATCTGTCCGCAATATCGAGAGTTCGTAATATCCG
>JAQIXT010001511.1:0-15241 GCA_034700445.1 Stenotaenia linearis
ACGTCATCATACAGAAAGGTCGGCCGTGATTGGCCGAATTGAGAGATCGGCTCCCATTGGTTGTGCCGATCTCTCCCCTGTGTAAAACTACAACCAAAGCCTCAGTCCATACCAAATGTGATTGAAGTAATAGAAAATTGTCTTCATAGGTTAGAAAATGACAAAAAAACTAATGTCAGATATTTTGCCGAATATTTTCTCTACTAATTTCTTTCAAAAACGAATTTTAGCAAATTAAATCGTTTTTGGACGATTTTTCTATTTTTCTATTGTTTTTTGATCCATTATTTACGTCTGGCCTGGAAGTGAATGTGAGGCTGGCGAATGTAAGACTAACTTCACCCTGGTCAATGTAAGGCGAACTATTTCCTGCTTTCAGAAATGATTCGACCAGTCGAAGAAAAATATTCTTCTTGCTCTTCCATCTGCAGTCGATGAAAGAAGGCCAACCACAACCACACAATCAATGTACAGGTGAAATTGAGTAGCGTCGATAGGCAATATAGTCGGCATACACCTTTCAGGTCGAAAATGCCGATGGAGGACAAAGATTATCATTCTGTTTACATTCATCTCGTGATTCTGCTGAGTGTTTTGCTTTTCAAAATAGTGGATGCGTGCAATGCTATTTGTAAGTATGCCGTTAAAAAGATAGAATTGAGTGAAGTGATTGATTTTCTTTTACTTAATCTAATTAATAACTATTTTCAGTGAGTATGATACAGTGAAAACAATGTATCAATAAATGTCGTTTTTATAGTCGCTTCTTTGAAAATAATTTTAAAAGGCAGCACACTGAAATCGTAATTTACCATTGAAAACCTCATTTTAACGACTTGCAGTCAATGCTAATGACAGCGTTGTCGTTACTCGTGAGGTTACTCGAACATAAGTCCATTACCTCTAATAGTAATGAAGGGGCCTATGCTCTCGAACGGTTCAAAAACCTCGGTTTGCTGTCGATTCAGTTTTTATAAATCGATTTGTGTTCGTTTTTTAGTTTATTTAAGTTTTGTTTTGTTTGTGGTAACCATGACATATTGATTGAAAGTTAAAATACCGTAAACGACCTTGTAAATTTGCAGATGTTTTAAACGAATATTGCGAGAAGCCAGCGTTTCAAGTAACTATCTCGCCATCGAAACCCGCTACTTTCAAGCTGAATGCCACAGATTCCGTTCCATCCGCAAATTCGACTCAAGCGAGTCACAATATTTTTTCTTGTGTTTTTTCTATCAAGCCCAAACAATATGGCAGCAACACTAGTCTTAATGTAGAATGGAAAAATTTAGGTCAAGGATGCCCGGATTATGTAAAAGTAAGGTCAAATTTCTTTCTACATAATTTCTTCTTTTTTTTTAGTTTTGTAAGAGTTCGAATTTCAGAATTTTACATACTTGTTTTCTTTATTTTATTTCAGATAATGATAACGGATGAAAATATTTTTGTTCATTTGGTAGGGTCCGGTAGTCGGTCGTTAAAACTCACGGAAGCATCCGTCATCAATGTTCACATATCCATTTGCAGGGCACGAGCTGTTGATAGTTTTGTAGAAATTTCAGCATCTAGCGAATCACCAAAGCTCGGTAACTATGCAACGTACGACAATCGTTAAATTAAATATTCTCACATTCCTTAAACGCATTTATTTTTCTAATCAGACAATCAGACCGACATTTCGTCAATCGTTCTCGCATTTCTCGCACCGTTTGCTTTCATATTGTTAGCGGTCGTATTGGCTGTGATGGGTAGTTGTTGTTGCTCGAGGAATTGTTCTAGAGGATCACATCACACGGGAGAGCTAACGACACACAGTCCTTCGTCGGAAACGGGATTTTCGTCGACTACCAGCCGACCGTCGGGATCGAGAGATACGTTGTTTACGGTCGCTTCTGTAGTGGACAAGCCACCTACTTACGAGGAGTTATTTCCCGCCGGTTATGCTTACGATGAATCACTTTTAGATAAAATACGCGGTAATCTTTTGCGGACACATAATTCCCCAACACAATCTCGAGACAGGAGCGTCTCAAGTAATTCCCAAGAATCTCAAAACAGATCTACGCCTCATGTTCAAAGTTATACTCAAAATACCATAGCTCAAATGGATTGTGACATTTTAAGTGGTGTAAACGTAAACGAATTAGTTGTACTCGTGTAGATTTATTGTTTTTAAATATTCTACCTTGTTTATTTTTTTGAAAACTCAGGACAATTTTTTTTTTAGATTGTTATTTGTACATAAAAGAATATCATAAATCGATTAATTTATTAACGTCTATATGTTTTGATTTTATACACCATGCAAGAAATTGTTTTATATAAAATAAAGATAACATTAAATTACTGTACGGTCCAACTATTTTACAATTATTTAAATACTTTTCTATTACAAAAATTTAAAATGCTGAGGACTGTTGGTATACCACATTTTATATATCTCTTGTTTTTATAGACACAACTATATGGAGTAAAGACTGTAATCGTCTTCGTCTTCCCACTGAAGACCTTTGTGACTGATGAGCGTCATCAGTAAAGATTCTATCCTCTGATTTTGTATCTCCAGTTGGTGAACTGAATTCCATAAATTATTGATGCTGTCTGATAAGTATTCGTGATTCTCCTGAATTTTTTCTATATCGGTCTTCGAAAAAAACGGTAACAATAAAATAGCAATCATTATTTGAAACACATGAGCAGAACTCCTGAATTCTTCAATTTGACCCAATGTAATAAATTATTTGCAATTTGCAATTGCAACTACTTAATGTTTAGATTTTAAAAAGATTCAGATGTTCCGCACCTTCTGTTCTACTTGGTTGAGCACTAACTTTTTCATTCTTTCCGGAGTAAGTCATCGCAATGTGTGTCATTTCAAAGTGAGCAATTTTGGCTAAAATTTTTTTGAAGAAGCTGTCGTGTTTCTTATTTGGTGTAACCGAATGCTGTTTTATTATGAAACGACGTAATAAAAACTTCGGCAAAATACTTTCAACGTTCAAAACTAATTCGACCTAGAATATAGAAATTTCTTGTGATTATTTTTCTATCTCGTACATTCAGCTCAAGTATGTAATTAGAAACAATTCAGCTTTTACTTCCTTAAAGTTAGGTGTAGGCATTGACATGTACATGAACGGGCCCTGCTAAGGCATTTTGATTTTACGTCCCCCGCATCTCCCGCCTCCTCCAAACACATAAATGTAGACATGTGAATTTAGTTGTTTTTTCCCCTGAACAAACTTTGCAAAAATTCAAAAGAATTTTGTAATTTCCCCCCTCGAGAATCGGCATCTCGTCACACTAATAAATAAATTCCGATTATTACGTTTTGTAGATGGAACTTGAACTCTGCATTGTGAAACATTAATAGATGAAATAAACTTTTGTTAACTACTTTTGCAATCTGAAGTTAAGTATGGATGCCAGGAAGCAACATTATTCAAAGTTTAAGGATTATTTTAAAAACTAGCTGTGACCCGTGGAAAATCCACATAGAAAATCAAAGTAGAAAAATGCTAAAATTCAAAAAAAAAGTGTAATGGTAAAGTGAAGTAAAACTGCAACAGCCGTGGAAAATCCATTCTCTCCCAGCCTGTGGAAACCTCTCTCATCCAATTAAAATCCTTTCTCTGCTCATGAAAAAACAGCTTGTGGAAATTTACGTTCAACCCATGAAATCCCCTTTCAGCCTGTGGAAATCTCTCTCAGCCCATGAAAATCCACTCCTACCTTATAGATATCTACATTCATGTACAAATTGAGGCGTAGGATTATTTTCGAAAGGATTATTTTCGAAAGGATATTTTCGCCATCCCAGCATCCTAGCCTAACAAGAGGGGCTCCCCTCCCCCACCCTTGGACCACCCACCTAACCTAAAAGACTCTAATAAGTCATTTCGAAAAAAATCACGAATTTGAAATATTTCGAAATAAACCCTTTCGAAAGAAATCCTTTTGAAAAGAGTCTGTTTTACGTACAAATTCACTTCCAATTCATGAAAATTCAATAATTATTTTTCATTTAATTTCTATTTATTTCCCTTTTATTTTTATAAACCCATTTTTACTTTTCTAATTTATTATTTTTTAAATTTATTTTTATTTTTTATTTAAATATTTATTCAACAATGTATTAAACTTCAACACTTTCTTCATCATCTATTCGCTTATAGTGGTGAAATTTTATTTCTAACCCCATTATCAAATCTGATATGAGTCAAAGATTTGCAAAAAAATTAGACCTAATATAGGTCATTAGCATAGGGTCTTCCTGTGGTCACGTGACATTTTTCAGAGATGGGCAGACCTTAAAACAATGATGTGTAGTAAGAATGAGTGTCATTCTTACTACACATCATTGCCTTAAAACTTCAATTGTGCGCCCTTTTTCAAATTAAATAAAATATTTAGCCATCAGTTGCCTAAAACCACTCAATCCTATGCAAAAAACCCCGTAGAATCCAAAAATCTACTTTGTTTTGTGATTGAATTAGTATTTTGGCCCCAAAACCCCCTTTTTGTGATCGCAATCATGAAAACGAAATCGTGTAGTCACGTGACTTTGCCCCGACCAATCACAGCTCAGAAAACGGACATACGGACAGACAGACAGAGTCCATTTGGGAAATATAGATATAGATAAACACACATTATACAATTAGTATAATGATTACTTAGCACCACCATCCACCCTAGAAAAAAAAATCTTGAATACGCCATTCGTAGACACTGAATTACAAAATACTGATCAGATGTGACGATTTTTAGCTTGAATGTAATGGAATTATGATAATAAGTTTGCTCAATTTTCTATCTTTGCAGATTGAAAAGGATTTCATACTTGCATGGCAAGTCTTCTAAGTTCAGCTTGTTCTTGAACTTCTTTGATGTCATCAACAGCTAGACCTATCTGAAATAAAATATTCCATTAGAAATACTGAAACCATTTACGATTAAATACAATACCGACCAAAAGATTAAGCGTGGCCATCGAACAGAGTAAGAGAAAGAGAACGATGAGTATATACGCTGGAATTGGATAAGCCAAATCTTCGTCGAATAAATCATCAAACTGATACTCTCCTAACATCATGGTTATTACTCGAATTATGCTTTTCCAAGGAGTTTCGAACTGTTCCTATAATTTCAAAACGATCATTATAGTTATTGCTGTATAATATAAATCTTATATTACATACTTGGTTGTGAAATATTGTGTAAAACGCCAAACCAAAGGCAATAAGCAACAACGACATGACTGTTAACGCTTTGACAAATGTTCGAAAAACGTATGTAAACATCACTGCGTAGATTCCTAAATAGGGAAATTTTCTGATAAAAAGCAGTAAATCCACCCAGGAAAATAGTACTGTCACTGACGCCATTTGCCATTGCCAAGACTAAGAAAGATGAATCCGTTATAATTTGTACTATTCGAGTAAGAAATTCCTCTCTCAACAAACCTCTCTGTATCCGGTTTGTTCAGAGCATTCGTTAAAATCGATAACCAATAGCAACGAGGAAACGTAGCAAATCCATTGTAGTATATTTTCTGCATTTAAGTAATGCCAACGCATCTGGTATATCTGAACGGTCTAAAATGAAACAGAAGACTCATAATAGCGCCAAGTTTTAAAAAAAAATTGAAAAACTTTTACCTCTCGAATAAGACTGATCACGGAAAGCACAATAATTACGTATTTGCCCATGAGGGCAAAAAGTGCTGGTTTTGGAGCTTCTCCGACCGATTCCTCGAGAACTTTCAAGCAAGTTGCTTGAGATATAATTTCTGAAATGTCCGTTCCATTTCTTCAATCAAAGGAGAATTTGAAAAGCATCAATATCAAGCACACTTACACAATTCCAGAACTTTATAAACTTACTGTATAATTTTTTGCTTGTCTTCGTCAACAAATCCTTCCAAAATTGGATTTTTTGTATGGATGATATAACCCGTAATGAAGGTAACAAATAAGATGTAATAAAGCAAGTGAAAATAGTACAAATAACGACCGAAATGTATCCATTTCAAATGAACTAGACTCATGCATAGTGGATGACTCAAAAGTTTTCTTCTTCTTGATCTTACCATGATCATTAGAGGATGATTTTTTTTCAGAACGATTGCATCGTCCGAATATAGCGTCGCTTCTTTAGTCACTTTGTTTTCGTCGTCATAGATATCTGTTATAAACGCAAACATTGTCTTTGCTGTTACCCTGAATAAAATAATTAACTACTCGTAACCTTTAGGTGTGCTTGTATTTTCGTTGGCATCTCGATACTCGAATGAATTTTCTCGGTATGAGGCGTACATGTCGTCTAAAAACTCATAATTGAATGTAACAGAAAAGGATTGGTGTTCGGTTCCGAATTTATTAGTGGTTGTGCAACGAAAAAATACTTTTTCAGCCACATCTACTCTTACAGAAAAAACACATTAAATATGGTACGCAAAAATAAGCAATAAATTGATTGAAACCTGGTAATTTCCGAATCAACATTCGCATTGGTGTGTCCCTAAATCCTGTTTTTGGATTTATAGTTTCGTTGCTCAGCGCTTCTCTCCAATAATCACTCTGAACGATAACCATTGCAACATTCCTACAAAAATATTTCAAGTAAATTTCATCGATTTACTTAATAGACTGTATATTGTGACGATCCGCACTTGTGACTGTGTTCTATCGCCACTTCTAGACTGTTCCTTCCGTTGTCATCCAATCGATTCACTCTTGCTCCCCACTGAATTAAAAGTTTGACAACTTCTGCATGTCCTCTTGCAGCTGCAAGATGCAGAGGAGTAATCTACAATAAAGAAATAACAGATGATGAATACATATAAACGCCCGAGGCGGGGGGGGGGGGGGAGTTGAAGGGGTCGGCCGGCCCTCCACGGCTGTTCGACCCCACCTCCAGCTATCGACCCCCACCTCCAGCTCGATCGACCCCCAACCCTACTCTCGCCCATAAACCCACAGCCTCCTTGTGGCCAACATAGGCTTAAAATAAGTAAATAGGTAATATTACTTTGATATTTCAGCTATTTTAATCATTTCAGATTATTTTATTTCTATTTAAAATAAATTTTATTACCTTGTATTTAATAGCCAAGACCATTCTCCTTCAGGTAATGAAATTTTGTCGTATCTTTAAATCAAAGGGGACAATTTAAGAGCTTGAAATGATGTTAGAAATAAATGTTTAAAAAAGTTGCAATGTAAGCACATAACAATAATTGAATCTTCTATTTATCTGAAATTGTTCTCATTTTATACCCAAATATGATTTGAAACAAGTACCTAGTTTCACTACAAACAGTAACATTTTATGGTTAATTAAAATAAGCCATTTGTTAATGTCATGTCCCTTTGCTCACTATTATACCTCACTGCTCAATTGCCTCTTCCCCTCCCCAGGGAGAATCCTGTGGGCGCCCATGTATACACTTTCATCTTTGGGACCATATTAGGAGTTCAATACCTTTATTTTCTCAGGAGGATCGATTGGTGAATCAGCTTCCAATAACACACGTACAGTCTTAATCCATCCTTTGGCACAAGCGCAGTCTAATGCTGTCCATTGATGAGAATTTCTTTCTTCGGTGTTCGCACCAGCATTTAAAAGCAGTTGCGTAGCTCTATCGAACCCTGCCAAAGCGGCTAAATGCATCGCTGTATTCGAATCTTCATCTTCGTCATTAACAATTGGTTGTTTGCGCTTAAGTAGTTCTCGAACCACTCTGGAAATAAATGGCAACTGACTTTGGTATTAACACTACAACCATCATTACTTTGTTTTCCCGTATTTTGCAGCAAAGTGTAGAGGAGTTTGTTCATCTTCATTTTTGTGATCTATTTCAGCATCTTGATCGAGTAAATATTGGACGATGCTTAGGTAGCCTTTCATTGCAGCTACGTGAAGAGGTGTATTTCCAAACCTGTCCGGTCTGGCTAAGAGTTCTTTAGCTTTCGACTCTTGGAGCAAAACCTAAACAGCAACTGCACTAAGTTTGCATTAATCAAATAAAAATGCATATGGTATACCACAAGCGTTTCCAAATGATTCTCTTCGGCAGCCCAATAAACTGCGCTTTTATCATTTTTATCAATGGCAAAGATATCGGCACCATGTTTAAGCAGACACTTAATTGCGTCGACATGCCCTTCGCAAGCGGCAATTAATAGCGGCGTAAAATTATCCTTGTCGCGCCTTTCTATCATTGCACCACTGAAAAAGAGCAATGTGAAAAATATATTTGATAGACAATTGAATTCAAAATAAGATTTATTGAATTACTGTAGAATGAGATAATCAATAACATCGGTTTGATTGTATTCAGCTGCCCTGTACAATGGTGTTTCTTGACCTCTATTTAAGCAATCGATTCTAGCATTGTTTTCTGCGACTAATAATTTTACGATTTCTAAATTGCCAGAAACCGCTGCCAAATGCAATGGGAAAATAAAGTTCAAACGCGGTGCGTTTACATCAGCGCCTAATCAAAAAATCAAATTTAATAACAACATAACACAACACAACACGTAAACCTTTATGAATTAGGAGTTTGACGATATCGCAATGCCCATTATCGACTGCAAGGTGAAGAGCGGTATTTTGTGCATCATCTTGATCGCTGACCATCTATAGCAGTAATGTGAAAGAAGTAATAAATAATATCAATTAATCAACGGTAGTGCATTGTTCAAGATGAGTCGATTTAGCTCCATGAAGACATTAACAACATAGGATAAACTTAGATCAATTAAGTGAGTTTGGTGCAAACTAGGCCTAAATATCAGAATGTTTTTGGCAGAGCCTTAATAGAAATAAAAATGCAAATTTCGGAATTCGGATTTATATCTCGGCTCATCTCGAAAAATGGAACGAGACGAAATGAGATAAGAGATTAGTCTCTGTCTTCAAAGGAACAATTGAAAGTGTAATTTTGCATTATTTACTTGAGCTACTTTAACCCATCCACCCTTCTGTTCAGCAGCATCCAGCAACAATTTTACTATGGCTATGTGTCCTTCCATTGCAGCTTTGTGTACTGGAGTGGCTTGATTTTTATCGCAGCAACGAATATTTGCTCCAGCTTCAATTAATATCGCTGCAATTTCAACGCTGCCGTGTACAGCAGCTAAGTGAATCGGGGTCATTTCTTGATTGTCTGTCGCCTGTAGAAAATGGTATGTAAGATCAAAGAACTCTTGCTAATTATACGATGTAAGGAACACGATCGTAATACAAAATGTATAATAGATTTGTAATATCATACAATTAAGATGAAGAATATGATTTTTCTAAGTTATAGTGTAAGTGTATAAAACTAACCTCGATATTAATTCCTCTGCATTGAAGAAGTTCTCTGGCAGCAATCTCGTTGCCACGCATTGCTGCATAATGCAGCGGGGTTTGTCCAGAGTTATCTTTACAATTAATCATCGCTCCTTGTGCTGCTAGGAAATGTATAACTGATATGGTTGTTGGATCACCGGAATTATTACTATCCAAAGATTCACGTGAATCAGAATGTCGTATTGTTTTACTAAATAATACCTGATTTAATCAAAAACAAAATAATTCCAAATTCATAAAAATGCAATTATTTGGAAGAAATGAATCTCACTTTTCTTTGAACTGAGCTAAAATGATAGGAGCGGGGTTTAGTCTTTCCATCATGGTAATTTTCCAACACAATTTGAAAAGGATCTTGAACCTAAAAATTAAAGTCAAGGATTTTAGTTTTTCAATCGTTGACAAGCATTTCAACATTTCTTACTGTAATAGGCTTTGGACTTTTGTCACTCTTCGGACGATTGGTTTTCATTTTCCTCACATGTCTAGCAGCGAAGTGCAATGGTGTGAGACCTTCCTCACCTCTTATATTTACATCTGTCAAATTAGATATGTCATTCAATATATTGGCAAAAATGCACAATGTACTTACTCGCTCCTTTTTCGACGAGCAGATTAACCATTTCAAAAAAATTATAACGCGCGGCATAGTGCAGTGGACTGAGCTCATCTTCATCCAGTTGATCAATCTTTCTTTTCAAATTTGTTGCACTCGCATCCAGAAAATACTTCATCAGTTTGATATCGCCATCTCTAGCAGCCTGAAATAAAATTTTCAAATTTGTAACTCCATCTATTTTTTTCTTCATTGATTGCTACTCCTGCCGCAATCGGTGTGAAATAGACCAAAGATGAGATCTCGTATTAATTTGTCATTGATATAGCTCAACAAAAGAACAATTCGTCATCGAAACACATGTTTCTTCTTCGAAGGAGGAACAAAAAGAGGTTTATTATTGATAGACTTCATCATTGTTATTTTCGTGATGGCCAAATGAGATTTCGTTCCGTTTCGTTTGTTAGGGTCACCATTAAGGAAAATAAATTTAAACGTATTTAAATACTAAGGTGCTGCAGTTAGGAAAAAATGATAAGTTTTTTGTAAATTGGATTTAATTAACGGTTTGGCATAGAATAATTCCCACAAAAGATTCTTTTATTTTTATAAAAGGTTTTATGGCAATAGAAAACCGATGCTTCTCAAGGATGTACTCAAAATTGGAGATTTGCAGGATAAATACTTATTTGTTCTAAGATAATTTTCTGTGAAAGAATTTTATTTCAACACTTACCTACTAATAGTTGGAAAACCCGATCTGTTATAAAACGTCAGTCTTACAATATGTTTACTGAAGGTGTGATAAATAATTTACTGTGTACTTCACATTTTATTGTCAAATGATTATGTAACAGTTATTTTAAAAAATTAGCATTGATCTTTTCCTCGTTTAAAAGTAATTGTACATTTTCCTGCATTAATGCATAAGTGCATCATTTCCAAACAGTTTGATCCATCCGTAAAGAAAACTTATGGTTTTATTAGGTATGAAGGTTAATTTAACGATCACATTTATACCGTTAATTATTACCATAACGAATTATTAACACCGTAAATGATATATTGTTTCCCCGACGTTGGCATTCAACATTGAGCTTATTTTCATTAAAATTACATTAATTTAATATAAATAAAATCGCTGTTGCTATTTCCACGTACGTACGTGGAAATAACCGACCCCCTCAGGGCCGGCTATTTTCACGTACGGCAAAATACCATGACTTGCAAATTTTATCAAATTAGGCTTTTTTTTATACATTAAAGGTTTTCATCTTGAACAATCGTACTTCGGCGGTGAAAATCTTTAGGCTTGTAGAATCGCGTAGCGATTTTGGAACAAACCCACGGAATTCTACTTGTATAGGCCTGTAAGTACGATTTTCACTTTGTGTTTGTGGTAATCACCAAAAGCTAAAAAAGTTAAATGTCTTACAATTAATTTTAAACAATGGAGCGGCGTCAAATGCCGTGCAATATTTAGGATTCTATTGGAAGGGAATACAAGTTAAAAATTAAAATACCTGATGCAAGGTCTTCGGAACGTCCATTTGCCCTATTTCTAGAGACGTTGGTCTCTTCTTATTCGATTCAATGCCATTTGTTACATCTAATACGAAATCCAAATTATTTTTAAGCCGCCTAAGTGGTGACACACGCGGCGATGGCACTGGAGATGGCCGCAGATTAGCCGTCCTATTAACTGAGAGAAATTCTTCTCCATGATCGAACGATTCGTTAATATAGTGGGCCTTTTCCATCTTGCATTAACCGAATTCTTCGCAGCGAGGCTCCGGTGAGGGCCCTTTGGGACGAATGGCAACCATTAAATTGCACTGGACAGAGATTGCCGTCTCGAAGATTCAAGGAAAAAAAGTTGAAGGCGAGAAACGATGATGTTAAATGTGGGAGGAGAATGAAAAATTAGTCAGCCGCAACAAAATGTCATTTTGCATTTCGCAAGGAACAGGTCGAGATGATGGCAATCGATCAAACAAAGGAAAATCCAACATTTGTTTGCTAGCAACTTTTAAGAGTGGGAACGAGAAAAGATCTCGTAGCCAGAAGGTAAAGAGAGTTTGCGAAGAGTGGTTTATACAGGTTCGTCGTTAGCTTCAGAATAATGTAAATAATTTTTATTTTTACAGTAGGAAAAAAATCACCTGACTCTAGAATAATTATGTTTTTAGACTTTAGTTTGGATCAAAGCCAACTCAGATTTAAAATTTATATTCGACTGCAGTTTTAAATTATTTATTTTTAAAAATCGTGTATCGTACAGTAAATTATAATTTAAAAAAAAATAAAACTCTTTTTAAATAATATTCAATCTTTCTAAATTAATTGATTTACGTAGCTTGAATATTGTTTTTTAAAAAGTTTATTACTTTTTTTCGGCATAGGATGCAGTATAATCAGGAATTAAATTATTATTATATAAAAATCATTAAGTTGACTGATATCACAATTGTACCTCTTTTAAGGCATAATGAAATAACACTTTTATCAGTATAAAATCTAGAAATTGATATGTGATCTACGGAATATTGAAAACAACATAGTAAAGGAGATTTACCAGAGTACATTTTGTGCATTATATTTCTTACAAGTTGTAATTAAACAACAAAATCAAATTTTGTGAAACTGGTCAATTAAAACACTTCGGTAACTCATTATTTATGTAATCTATTTTACAAAGCAATGAAACAGTCAATTTAATTGATATTGTTTTCTGTTAACAAAACAAGTTTGAAAGTCTTTAATATCGTCATTTTATTTCTTTATTGAGGACAAAATTAAGTGAGTATAAATGACTAGCAAGAGCTAGAGTAATAAATTTAGCCAGATGCTAATTTTAAAAATAAACCGGGTAAATCTATATTAGTAAAATACATCCATGGAAATGTAACCATCTTTTATAATTTTGTTTGGTATTTAGTCTAACTATTAACATTCCTTACTTTTCAGTTTTTTTTAATAGAATAGTACACATACACACGATGATTTTTTATCCTTGAGTGTTACTTTTCAGTGGAGACAGGACAAATAACATTCTGACTTGTCACCACATCATTGATTAGTTCCGTGAATTTGTAGCGTGAGATCGCAATTCGCTGCAACTTTTCCGCAATACAATAACGATTGTCTCAAACATCGTTGTTTAAGCCTTGTTCAGGCCCTAGTGGCAGGAGCTGACTTAGAAATTGCTTTCTGCCATCTAGGGTCAACCCATTAGACTATTATTTATTATTATGTTCATTTGTTATAATTGTTATGTAATTAAGCCTACTAGGACTAGTTGTTGAGCCTTTTCCAGCATGCACTGTTCCAGTGCATGCTGTTCTGTATGCTGGCTGTCACCTTTGTTGGGCATTCCAACACAGGTGTTGTGGTTGA
Source organism: Stenotaenia linearis (assembly GCA_034700445.1). Taxonomy (NCBI): domain Eukaryota; kingdom Metazoa; phylum Arthropoda; class Chilopoda; order Geophilomorpha; family Geophilidae; genus Stenotaenia; species Stenotaenia linearis. Next base: position 13,316 of record JAQIXT010001511.1, read on the forward strand.
CTACAGTTCTCAATCTGTCCCTTCTCTCTTCTAGACTTTGTCTTCTTCTTGGTCTTAGGCCTGGCCTAGGCCAAGCCTACTTTCACTAACTCCAACTCTGGTTAGCCTTACACAGGGCCTAACTCTAGCTTTTACACACCCGTAATGGTGGGGGCGTTGGACACTGGTGAATAGGCAGGACGCAACTGGGCATGCACCTTGTGCCCGGGTCGCATAGCTGGGATACCAGCCTGCCTAGGGACTAACCCGTTTAGCCTCTTTGAGGCATAAGTCCCGCCACTTGCGTCTCGAACTAACTGCGCGTCTGGTCGCAACAATCGTAATTACTCCATTAGACAACTTTAGTCCAGTAGTAGACTAATAGTTGATACTACACTCTTCAGAAAAAAGGTATAAAAAGCCATGAGGTATGTGAATTGAGACATGTTTTATACCTTCAAAGGTATAAGAATGTCTCCATATAGAATACCTATGCGAATACCTATATAGATACCTATGTGACTTTTTATACCTTTCTTTCTGAGAGTGTATTACGAAAAGGTAATCTGAAAAGGTAATATGGAATTAATTCTCTAGAAAAGTTAAAAAGAGAAAATAATAAATAATCGAAAGAAAATCTATTTTTCTTTAAAATGTATTTTCGTCTCAATAAACCTTGTAATTGTCTAGCCAAGACCACAACGAAAGTATGGCAGCTAAGCTCGAGAGCAGAAGTTAAACATATTTTGTTAATCACGCAGTTGCAATACTTCAACATAGGCGCCCAGTTAATCACGCAATTGCAATACTTCAACATACTCGCCTGCAGGGGGGGGGGGGTCGGCCTCCCCTGTCTGATCAACCCTCACTCACCCCATGGACACCAACTCTCACTTATAGACCCGAGCTCTATTTTGCTATCAAATAATAGCATTTTATGATGACATTTTAGAGTGTAAAGTCTTTACAGTATAATTGTTAATTAAAATTAGCCGTTCTTTAATTTCTCACCTCTTTGTTCACCATTATACCTCACTACTCATACATGTACATCATTTTGATCCCCCTGGAAGAAATCCTGGAGACTCCCATGGTCAAGTCACATATATTCAATTCAATTATTCAATTTTCTTATGATGCTTGACATCAATCACCTGGTGGGCAACCTGGGCAAGTAGTCCAATCTGTAGATTATGCCCATTAGTGACTTATCTCCTCTCTTTAATCCCTTACTGCTAGACAGTGAAGCCACCTTTTTCTATGCATTTTTTAGTGTTTGTAAGTATTTTTGATAAATTTGTTCTAAATGATTTAAACTTTGACTAAAACCACGTCACAGAAATCATCCTGCAAAATTTGGTTTTGATATCTTAAGTAGTTTTTGAATGCATAGAGAATAGACAGACAGAGGCACATACAACTTTCTTCTTTATATATGTAGATTATTATTACTATTATAAACTTTTTTTAAAACTTAATTTACTTTAAGATAACCTACAGAGGTCATCCATAAATTATGTATTAAGGTTTTTAATGTCTTTTTATCCCACTCCATCACTGAATTTAAAAATAATATGAAGTATTTAGTTTTTTTGTGACCGGGTTCCTGGGGTTTCACCAAGGGGTACTGGGTGAAGGGTCCCAGTTCCGCGGTGCACGGATAAATGAGTGACACGAACGACGATTCACGTTGGTTGCGTGGCTTTATTTATAAGCCGGTGAACTGCTTACACCCGTGACTGGTGCGTCTCGGTCCCACGCTGATGCCGAAGAATCGGCGGGGCCGAACGTTAAAGGAATCCCAAGCGACTTACATCGCGTCTCAACCCACAGTATCGACACTTGCTTCCCAACTCATCTCTCTAAGCTTAGGCTTCGGTCGTCGACATGCGGAGAACGAATCAAGGTGTTGCGTGTTCGCATGCCGGAAGGATTCTCTCCGCAAGG
>JAQIXT010001512.1:0-15234 GCA_034700445.1 Stenotaenia linearis
TGACCTTTGGGCGCAAAGTATTTATTACATTTTGTTTTCGAACAAGGGTGGGGTATTGGAGTTTTGGCATTTTACAATGTCGATGCATTTTTTTTTCTTTTTGTTATCAGATGACGTTATGTTTTAATTTATGCAATTTGATGTTGTGAGACTTTGTGACTCGATGAAGTTATAGTTATTTTAGAATCTTAGTTATTAGCTATGGAATTACTTTGTACAATTATGGCCAAAAAGATTAAGTTCAATTTTTGTCTGTTTTTTATTTTTCCTAAATTATAGTAAAATTCAAAAACTTTATAACAAAAATATTTTACTGTATGCGCCTCAAAACACAGTAAAAATAGTTTTGTTTTATTAAAAATATTTGTTGAATAATTACAATTTTTCTGACTTTAAAAAACATGGGATCTCTGGAATAAACAAAGAATAATTAGTTTGCATTTGTTCACCAACTGAGTCCCTATTTGCTTTCATCGCATCAAAATCTATACAAAAAGAATATCTTCTAGCCACTATCTACCCACAATTCCAAGCCCTTTATCATAACCTTCTTTCTAAACCTCTCCAAACTGAAACAACAATACAATCCACCAAACACTTTCACACATTATTCATTTAACCCTTAAAACATTTATTTCTTCAAAAAAGAAAATGGCTACTAAAGTCTTGTCAATTGCTTTTTTCCCCCTTCTATTTGTCTTATTCCATGGATTTGAATTATGGATTTTCCTTTACTGCCAATTTGATGATTTGGTCCATGTTGACATTAGTCATTACACCTGTCTCTTACTTCATTGCAATTCTACACCCAACACCACATCACATCTCTCTCCCACCCCACACTGTTTTTCCTCACCCCTCCCTTCTTTATCCCTTCCATCTTTTCATTCCCTATTGGCAATGTCTTTTCTCTCTTTCTCTTCATTGATAGAAAATGAAATTGAAAGTAAATACCAGCAGAAAGGAAATTCGAGCATCCAATAATGTAGGCTTTCCCTCATACCACAGACCCACACCTTAATTTTATTCTCAATTTTTTTTTATTATTTGTCAAAACGCAGTTATGGGTAATGAGATACACATTTTAACCCTTCCCTTCCCCCCTTTTATACCCTTACCCCTATGGGTGGGTAATTATGAATTTCGAAATGAGATTTTATTACTTTTTGAGGATTTTTTTTCATTTCTCTCCCCCTCAGAAGGAAGTTGAGTTATTGTGCTCAATCAAGTGTGTGTATTTGGTTGGCAATTCGCCTATTCCTTGGGCTCTGGCGTGTGCAAAAACACGCAGATTGCAGTTGAGGATTGCCGCGCATGCCTCTCGCATTCCATGCTCTGGAATTTGCCAGTAGCAGACGATGCGATTTGACTAGTTGGCCATCTGGTGTTAGGATGAAACATTCTATTTGTGGGGAATGTTGTTAACAGTAAACAAGTTGGGGATTTTTTTTTTTTTTTTTTTTTTTTTTTTTTTTTTTTTTTTTTTTTTTGGTGGAGGGAAGGAGATTAAGGAATTTTTGCAGTGAGAAGTGAGGATGTTTTGCAGTGAAGTTTTTGAGGTTTTGGGGCGATTTGGAGCGGGTTTAAATGGTTCTTCCGGTTAGATTGTGGGGTTGGGGTTTTCAGGGGGTGGAAGTTGGGAATCTGGAAATAACTGGGTGGTGAGTAAACTGGAAGTGGTTTTTAAATTGGCTGAAATTTGGTGGAAATAAGATTGTTTACTTATTTTGATTTTTGGAGTTGGTCAAAATAGACTTTGGGTTTAGTTAGGGATTTGTCATTTTGGAAATATTTAGATGTGCATGTGTAATTTTGATGGTTTCATTGCGAGATCTTTAACCAATCAGGAAGTGGTTTATTTAATTAGCTCCAAATTGCTATAAATAAAAGTGGAAGTGCCGCTTTAATCTTTAAAATAACCAAAATACAAATTTCTTCGATGTTCAATAATTTTAACTCATTTAAAAAACAACTTCCGGTTTATAAAAAAGACTCCAAATTTAAAGAACATAAATTCTTAAAATTCAAAACCAAAAAACAAACGGGAAGTCTTCAACTGTCAAAACTAACCACAGTCCAATACCAACCAAAATCACATTTTTTTAAAAAAATAAGCAAATTTCTCAAAATGTCCAAAACCCCATTACAATTCCTTTTTTTTTTTAAATTCCAAACTAGATTTCTTGTTTTTCAGGTGTCTTGGTCTATTTTCTCAACATAGAAAACCAAATCATTTTGACTAATGCAATTTTTTTCCCCTCCCCATCTTTGTTCTTTCGGTAACCGTCATATGTCAGAGGCATCTGTTGCTCCCTCTCGCAAGCTAGGGGTGCATAGGAATGGAATTAATGCAGAAAAAGAATTGCATCAAATCGAAACCTTTTTTTCCCCCATTTTTTCCATATTTCCCCATTTACCCTAAAAAAAATCACATGTCTTGTACGGGTTCACTTGCTCAGCTGATGCAACCGGTTGAATGTCGACATTTTTCCACCAATCGATCAAAACAATAAGACCAGTGACACGTGTCTTGGGGAGAAGCGAGGTCGACATTTTTTAATTTATTCATCCACACGAAAGAAGGAAAATTGAGTTTTGCAACTTTTGTTTACGTCAAAATGCCGCGCAGTGAAGTGTCACAGCTGAATGACAGAAGAAAAGGCGGTTCCTCAACCCCCTTTCTTATCTCTCCTTTTACTTTATTCAACATGTTGGCTGGAGAAACGGAGCAGTGCAGTGAAGAGACACGCGAAATCCATTTCGAGGTCCTTTGGGCAGACTGTGAGAAATACTGGGAGAATCCTGTTGGAGGTTTGAAGTCATGGAAATTGTAACCTACAGACAAAGGGTTTTATTGATTGCAATGATTTATTAGAAATTTATTGGATTTTATCTAATTATGCAAGGAAAAAATCATTTTACAGTTATTTTGCATCACAAATTTACAGGAAACTGACAAAATAATTTAACTTTAACTGTAAAAAAAACTGCAAATATTTTATGGTCCAATTAATAATAATTTTTGATACAGAAAACTATTTCTTAAATACAAGAAATAACTCTTTTCACTTTTGTCCTTTCTAAATGTCCACTGTTTAATTCCCTTGATTTATTAAGCTCCATAAAATGTGGAATTTTATAAGACACAGAAAACAATGGAAAGCTATAAAATATGACAGCTTATTACTTACAGGCCCTAACTGAAGATTTTGATGCTATCAGATTCTATGAAACCTAGTATTTTATTAGAAAACAATATAAACCTAAAAGACCTAACAGCCTATAACTTACAATAACAAATAAAAAATTCTCATGTCATTCGATTTTTAAAAACATTTTGTAAAACACAATATAATACAAACAGTTCTCAAATAATTTTGCAAAAGATATTGTCATTCAATGATGTTATCGTTAAATTAGACATACACAATTTCTATATATCGATATATCAACTATTTATAGCTGTACAAGATAATAGACGTTTGTTTCAGTCGAAATATTATGAAGCGTGTCAGTGTAAGCGAAAAAGTATTGTTTTTACTACGAGATCCAACAAGTTTTAAAGGAAAATTTCTTCCGATTTCTCGAGAAACATCTCGACACATTTGTGATGCGTTTAAATTCAAGACCCCGATCATCCACGTCCGAAATAATTTGGGTATTAAATTAATTGAATCAGGTAGAAACGGGTTGAATCCTAATTAAATAAGAACTTTACAAGACCGCAGTCTCCCCTTCTGTTGATTAAGAGAGGAGGCCACTGCGCATGCGGCCATCGACACGCCTACTGCTATAGCGCACTCTATAAGTGACGGTAATTAAAGATAATGAAAGATCAATACAATGGACGAGTCCAAAAAGCTGCTAAGGATTTTTGGGACCCGAAAAAGGGGGTGGGGGAAGGGCATTGCCATTTTTATGGCCATTGTCGTCTCTTAGTAAAGTAGGGCTTGAAAAGACGAAGAATGTTTTTTATTGATTGAAATAGAATGGGGAGAAAGCGGGAGGGGGAAAGGAAGGGATAAAACTGGATCAAGAGAGGAAGAGGATGAGAGTCTGGAAATAAAAACAAACTGCTTCCGGTTGAGATCGTCGAGACTGTAATGTATTTTTTCGGTGTCAGGAGTTGGGTAGAGATTTAGGTTTTTTTTTGTTCTTTGGAGTTTAATGTCAGGTGACTCTTTTAATTGGTGGCACTTGTGAGGTTAGGCAGGGAAGCTGGGATTTAATAAATCCCTTAGAAAGTGAGGTGTAATGCCCTAGGTCATCTGTGGCTATTTGGGTGCATGTGATCTGAGTTGAGATCATAAAGGTATGTGAGGGTACTTAAATTGCTAAATCAGTTTTTGTGCTTGGGAATTTTTTTTATATTTTTGGTTTTAAGCGAATGATGATAATGGAGATTTAGAATCTTTGGGTACTGTAAAGTACATAGTACTTTTAAATTAACAAGAGATTCATTTCTAAGTAATAGCAAATTATTTTATATTCTTTGGGGCTTTGCTCCTTTCACACCTGTCTGGAAGGGTTCACAGGCTAGTTTGATGCTTTTGCAATCTTTCCAAACGAGTTATTTGAACTAATCATAATCAATTTAGTGTTTTGCATGGCAGTTATACAGTTTCATTAACCTAAGTTGAGTTAGATTGTGTTAGAATCATATTTTAGATTTTTCTTGTAAACAAAACCATCTGAAGAAACCAAAGAAAAGATTGTTATGTGTTAGAAGAGAAGAAAGCCAAAGCCAAAACAACCAGAGAAAAATAAAAACTGTGACTTGTAAAACCATTGGAGAAACCAGAACTCTCGCATGCCATCAAAAATTGAGTATTGGATGTCCTCCCCCTTCTAAGCAGTTTATGAATTATTAATTTCTTGGGATAAGAAAAGTCTCAGATTTTCAGTTGAAAATTTAGTAACAGAGTTATTAATGAAATCAAGACAATGTCAAGGAATCACCTAAACTAGCAGAATGACATTTGCTGGAAATACTGGATAAAAAATTTACATTACTAAATGTTTTAAGATTACATTGCCTAATCAGACTTGCTAATGCTGAAAAGAACCATTAAATATACTTCTTATCTGCATTGGAGATCCTGATCCACAGACACAAGAACTATAGAAGATATTCTGGTTTTTTGACCTGAACCATTCAAAATTTCTGCAAAGTCATTCATCTGGGGCAATACTTTATTATTTCCCCAATACAGTGAACTGAAGAATAACAAATCTCCAATTTATTGTTAATTTTGAAGTTCCAAAAATACCAGAAGCTCAAAAGATGTCAACTCTTGATACTCTTTGAAATCATGACACCGAAATAATAAAACCCAGTCCACTAACTCCAAACGTCTTCAGTTGAGATTTAACAATAAAATTTGATTGTTGGCTATAAAATTAGCATGGTAATACTGAATAACGATTGACTTTCATCATTAAACGTCAACTCCATCCTATAACTCGAAACGCCAAACCCGATGAAGACACCAGAGCTCTCATTTAGCACTAAAAAGACCCAGGAAGAACCACGAGCGAAGAGACGGGGGGGGGGTTATTCTTGATGGAATCAAGATAGTAGGTTTAAGCCGTGCCGGTTTGGCGTGATTAATGCAAGACGAAGTGGCATTTGCCGAGCGACGACGTCCATGTTAGGATGTCGAACATAAATTAAGCGATTAATGCTCACTCCTTGGTATCTCTAAATTAATTAGCTCCATTGTGCGAGGCTAATACCCTTGTAACATGTAAATGATGGCACAAAAAGGGGATAATTACACATTGTTGGATTAATGGCTCGAGCCTAGACGCCATTATGGACCGACGTTTCGGATGGGCTGCAACCGGCGAAGAAGCAGCTCGTCCCAGAGGAGTACAAATCACGCGCTTGAAATGGAAGAAGAAACAAGGACTTTAAAGACAGAGGTCCCTGGAGACAGGCATCATCCCCCCCCCCCACCCCCCGAGCACTCATCCCGCACTCCCCCCAGTCGCCACAGCTCTTACTTCTTTAGTTGTCAATTTGCCGCCCACACAGAAGCCAAAAGCTTTGCTGGATTTGGAGATTTTGTTAGACGAAGGACTTTTTGTCGTTTCTTCTGTCGACTAAACCGACTTTTCTTGTTCCGTTTGATTGTGGCAATTTAATTTAGGTAAAACGAAACGAGATCGATGCATTTAGGGAGCGAGTAGCAGCCGGTTCGGCTTCTCTGCAGCGGTCTCTTTCTTCATTGACGTATTGTCCTTGAAAAATTGATGACATTGTTTATCATTCAGCGGAGAATTATCGAGTTACACACTTGACTGTAACTAGATCGCTTTTCGATTCGAGTGCATTGCTTTTCAGGCTTGAACGGGTAAAAATTTTTTTTATTTCCATGAGAAATGTGGAGTGTTGTCATCACCACGTGTTGATCAATGCACAATGAAAGGCGCCTTGGTGTCTAGTGTGATAAAGAAGGAGCAACAGCCATGCTACATGTTGTGCTTGTGAGGTTTTAAAGGGGTAATGCAGGCTTTAATATCCTTTTTTTGCTTTGAATTAGCTTGATTTGAACTGCAACAGCTCAGCCTAAGTGTCGGTTTAGTGCGGCAAATGGGACTAAAGTTAGAATATCCATGTACGTTGCAGTGAGAGGCGAAAGTTGTGTGGTTTTGTATGCAAATGTTGTGTTGAGGTGTTGTATGTGTTCATCTGTGGATGAGAAATGAATACTAAAGTTGTACACAAGTTTATTGGGTTTCTAGATGAATTGATAGCCCAATAGCATAACTGTGTAATCAAACTAGCATTTCATCTTGCATCTGATAAAAGTGGAAATTTTGAGTTATTCGATTTTGTGCTATTCCTTACAACTTAAAGTTGGTGTGCTGCAGTGAAGTTTTATTGAAACATGGATTGAAATATTTTCCATTATTTTGTAACTTTTTATATATTGAAGATATGTGAAAAATGTTAATTTGAAAGTTGTAGAGCATTGTTTATTCAGTGCAGAACTGATTTTTAAATTAACATCTACGTCATTATGTGCAGTGCAGTGAACTTCTTTTGATGTATTGTAACGAAATAGTTTTTAATTTTTAAGCCATTAAAAATAGATGAAAAAATGTCAATTAAAATGTTGTAGAGCGTGGTCTAATAAGTCTGGAATTATTTTTGAATAAAATGTTCGTGCCTTTTGCATGCATTTTAATTACAATGTAGGGAATTTCTATTGATCTCAGATTTATTTTTCTCATTTTTGTAGATTGTTTATTTTTGAGTTTTAAACCATTAAAGAAAGAGAAAGGAGAATAAATAACATTGTTATATATTATGGTTTATTTTATCAAAGAACCAATTTTAAATGAATATTTATGACATTTGTAACATTGTAATTGCAATGTAGAGAAGTTGTGTTGATCTGAAACTCACATGACTATTTTTTAACTCAGAGATGTCAATTATAATTTTGAATATCACGTTCTAAATAGTCCAAAACGAATTTCTAGTTGAAATATTCATGTCATTTTCATGCAACGAGAGCGAAATTATTGTCAAATATAGCTGAGAGCGGGCATTGCAGGAAATCTAAGGAGCAGCTAACATTGATTACCTGCCCCACAGCTTCACTGCAGTGTTTGACTCTAAAAAATGTAACTCATGCATTTTTTAAAAGTAAAATAATGTTAAACACACTTGAGATTAAAGTTCTGCAGGAAATCCAAGAAGCATTGATTAGCTGCCCCTTACTTTTCCTGCAGTGTTGAACTGTAAAGAATATATTTCAAACATTTCTCTATTTTGTATTTGACGAAAAAAAATTTAAAAAATTTAAAATCAAATCTTGATTTCAATTGATTTTGCTCAAGTTAAAATTTTTCCATCTATTCTATCTATTCTCGCGACAAGAATCGCATTTGCAATCTTTGTAAACAGTGAGTTACAAACACAAACAATTAAATGGCAGAGTTTACGTGTCGACTCTTATTTCCATTCGGCACGCATCCCGAGGCGTCACATGGCCTCGTCCATCTGAAACTATTGATATTCAAATGTCAGTTGTCTAAGGAATTTAGTGCAGAGTGCGGTCCATTGCTCCCTTTTCATGCTCCGCTGATCAGCTTGGATGGAAAGGGGTAAAGCGATGGTATTTGTTTGGCAAAACGGGACTCTGTCTTCAGTGATGAGTATTGACAGGAGTGGGAATTTAGTGCTGAAGGGGGAAGTGGGTGTCTTCGCTTTGGGAGCTTTAGAGCGGCTTTGGAGAATTGCAATGTGAATGTAAAAGTCCCTTGGACTCCCCTTCTCTTTCTCTAACCTACTGGGGTTTATTGTGTAATTATTGAACGGGGTGGCGATGAAAGAGGGAAGTGGGGTGCCGACCGGAAAGAGGGATTTTGGCGCGAGGCCAAGGATGATGATGTTGCATGCAGCATGCACCGATTTCCAAAAGGATTCATTGTGCCAGTTGGCCCTCGAGTGACACGCGGGGTGGAGTTTAGAGACTCGTTTTGGGGGTCAGTAGAGTAGGTGCCTGTGACCTTTGTAAAAGGTTCGACTTTGGCCGGAGTTGGTTCGTGTCGTTCGTTATCGTCGATGGTGGCGGGGAATATTAGGAAAGTGAAATAAATGTGAGAGGTTGCTATTTTGTTTGAAATGTTGCTCGAAAGCCATTTGTTTCACTTTGTGTAAACTACTTGTGACAAAATGACCACTCTATTTTGAGCGGTTTAAAGTGGCACTTCCGGTTTGGTTAGACGTTTGAAGATTTGTGGATTTTAAGGGTGGGTGTAGGGTTAGATGGTCTGAAATTGTTAAAGCTATAACTTAATTAAAAATGCTCTTAAAGGTCTCTTTAAACAGTGTGAAAGGCTTATTAGTCAATTTTGGGGTCTTGAGGCGATTTTGAGAGGTTTTAAATGGTATTTTCGGTTTAGTTAGACGATTGAAATTTTCTGTGTTCGAAATGTAACTACAGTTCTCTACTTCCTTTTAATTTCAAACACCTAACGAAACCGGAAGTGCTCTTTTAGCTGCCTCCAAATTACACCAAAGGGCTAAAAATTCAGTTTTTAATGCATTTGGACTGGACTTTAAACCATTTTCGGTTCGAGTTGGAGGCTTGACATTTTATAAGCTTTAACTATACATCTACGGTTAACTAAATTCTATTAATTTCAAATCCCTTATACAACCGGAAGTGTTATTTTAACCACTCTAAACAGTAATGATAGGCTAAATTTGGACCCTGCATTTATGAGAAGATGTAGGGGGTGGAAGAGATGTAATTAGTGTCATGCACTCAGCTCTTTGGCAGCCACACTAGACTGACTTTCGATCTTAATGGCATTCCAAAGATGTTAGTGTTATGTGCAAGGGTTCGTTGATTGTAATGAGCCAGAAGGTGGCACTTGTTGTTGCTCATTGTGTCACAGAATGACTGTGCTTTATCAAGTTTTTTTTCCCATTTATAAAGAAGCGGTGAATTTAATTTTATTTTAAATTTAAAAAAATAAAGTGAAAAAGAAGGGAAAAACTTTTTCTCGCTTGTCGCTTTTGAGTATTGTCTCATTCCTCAGTTGGGATTGTGACTTCCGTCGGGGTTAATTCCACTTGAGAAGATTCTGGCGCTCTGTTGTCGACTCGTGTTTTGGGGATTTGTTACGAAGAGTGTCCGGATTCACTTTACTGGATATTTAATCGAATAAAAGCCCGGAAAATGGACACTGCTAGATGGAATGAAGGGAGAGTTGAGAGGAATGTTTTAGAAGGGAAAGGGTAGGTCAATGGGGTCGAATTGAAAAGGCGGTCAAAGGTGAATTTAGAGTTGGTCTGTGTGTTTGTGACGTGATCCATGGACGATGCCATTTTAGCTCGTCTTTGTCTAATTGGCACAAGTACATGTAAACTGACCTAAGGGCAGTTTGCTGGTCCAAATGCTGAAATGGCAACGGGCATTATGGAAACGACGGATTAGAAAGGAGTACGGTGAAGAGGGAAGACGAGCCGGGTGGGTGCGGGGATGTTTCTCACTTCCAAATGGCTTTTCCGTGTTGGTGAAATGCGCGTAGCATTGCTGTTTGCACCACTCATCTATTTTTTGTCGAGTCGAAAACTTGGGTTTGGTCATGTTCAAATATTAATCCAAACTCTGAAAATTTGTGGAATTTTCTTTAAAAATAGAAGTATTGATTGGTTGTTTTGCACTTCTCCTTTTAATCCTCCGAAAACTGTTAAAAGTCTACCATGGATTACATTTAAACACATACAGAAAAGTGCAATTATAATAAAGCCGCTCTTTGCAGCATGAAAGCCCAGCAATACACTATGTTTTAAAATTGTATGTACTGCCATGTGCTGCCCCTTGTAGCATGAAAGCCCTGCAATACAAAGTACAGAGAATAAGGGTTGTACCCAAGTAGCACACTCTGAAAATTGTGACGTCACTAGTTTCACCTCATTGTTATTTTCCCCATGTTAAACTTACGGGAAAAAATGATGTCATAGGTTTCGGTTCACGCTGAAAGTCGAGAGTGTGCTACTTATAGTGTAACTTGTATTCGCTGTACTTTGCCTCAATACACAACATGCTTGAAAAATATATGTACTGCCACCTGCTGTCCCTTGTAGCATGAAAGTCCTGCAATACATCTATCTATAAATAGCACACCGGGATGTGTGTTGTATTGCAGGCAGTTCATGCTACAAGGGGCAGCAAATGCAGTACAATCTACTGTGCAGCAGCCTTGCCCCATATAGCAGAGGCAATATAATTATATTTTTATTATTTGTGTGTCTGTGTATTCTCTTCACTCAAGAAACATGCAATCAATGCAAAAGCGCAATCAACTTGCGCCCTTACACTGTTGTTGGCAACGACAGATCGAGATAAAAAAATAAAAAAAATCACTAATGGTTTCCTCTGTTTTTATCGACTAAAGTCGCGGGGGTTTAAACATCGGCATACTAACCCCCTCTCGGTCTTGAAATGTTTTATGAATATTTTTAAAAAAATTAACTGATAGTGACTCATGCCAGCGAATTACAGATTTATTCAAGAAAACCCCTTAAAAGGATCAATTTGTAAGTCGATCGATTCACTTTGTAATAAAAGTTGCGTGTGCACATCCCTGTTTTGATTTTCATTTCCATTTAGCGTTTAACTCGTTTCTATTTACTATAAAAACAATAAAAACGTATTTAAAATATTTTAATAAAAATTTAAAACTCTACCATGGCTATCTCTGCTTATATAATCACACATCTGCATAATTTACCACTTGTAGCACACAAGACCCGGGTCTTCTCCCTCTTATCCATTTACACCTTGGGTGTTTACTGCTTTTTTCTTTCTTTTTTGCCTTCTTCCTATTTTTTATGTATTCTTTTTCATTGTTTACTTCCTTTTTTTGGTTTGAAATTTGCCAAATCGATGCAGGGGGGAGAAGCAACAGTGATTGTAATGGCAGGCGGGGCGCGAATGCGCCATGCGGACGCGTGACTCGGCTGGCTCGCATGCAAAAATCAAGGGCCATGCATCAAGTCGCACCGGTTGCAGCTGCAGATGGGAATTTTCTGTGGCACTTGAATGTAATGGTGCCAGATTGGAATTACTAGTGAGAGTAAATAAAACTCCGAAAAAAAAAATTTTCTTCTCTAATATTTTTTTGATGATAACTTTTAGCTTTCCACATTTTATTGATATCAAAATAATATAAAGTCAGTGTTTTTGTTTCTGTTTCAGTTCACACTTGAATAATAATAGCAATTAGTTTTTTTGAAAAGATGTTTCTATTTTTTTCTTCATTAGTCTGTTGAAGTGTAACAATTTTCTGACTAAATCAAGTTTCTACAAATTTAAGAATTTCTAATTGGATGTGATTTTCCACCTCATTTAACATTTATTTGCAAAAAGTAGTACATCATTTCTTATTAGTAAATTGTCAGGTCAAATTGGATTTTTTTTTTAAGAATAAAAACCTTTTTTGTGTACATATTATACCTAAAGGAGTTTAATGATTTAAATGATGAAATACTCAACTTCATATTTAAATTTTTAATTTAAATAGAATTTTGACATTTTTTCTAGTTGTTAAAATAGAAATCTAAATTATTGAAATATTGTAAATTTTGTAAACTGTTCGCAATTAATTTAATTGTTGTAAACTTTTGTAAATTGTCTTTTCTTGCAGTGCAACTATAAAAAATATTCTTTCTCTCTTGAAGTGTTGTCATTTCCCTTTCATTCAGAACACAACTCTTAGGGACTCGAACATTATGTAGTTATAAACCATTAAAAAAGGATGATTTTTTATGGGTGATTTAATACCCGGAATAAATCAGAATTATGTTGTTGTGTTGTTTTTAATTTGTGTTAATGTTTATAGAAAAGGGGAGCTGGGTAGAGTGTCGAAGTGTAATTTGAAAAATTCCATTCATTCCTTACGTTAAATGATTCAAAACTTTTTGGAAAATAATAATTACGACTTTAATAAATATGCTGATGAGATGTTGAGGTGTGTGTTGGGGGGTGATAGTTCCAATTCGTGGGAGGGAATTTTAGAAATCGTCGCCGATGGGCGTCGTCGCTGTCGTCTTCTTTGTGGCGTCGTCGAAGAAATTAACCTGCAATGGAGGGGGTCAAGGAAAAATGTTCGACGCTCGTTAAATGTTTTTAATTAAAGAAAAGGGCACTTATCGTCGAACACACCATTTCCACTTTCTCTCCCATTCCACCTCCTCACCATAACTTCTTTCCATTTTCCATTTCCCATGTCTCTTCGCATCCCCTATTGAATAATCAGAGTAAATCATTAGGAAATGGAAATTATCCGAACCCTCTTTTCCTCTTCCATTGCCTTTTAAATCGGAGTTACGAAAAAAATAATTTTTTTTTTTTTTTGGAAATTGATGTAAAACTGTTGGGATTTTATCATTTTTATCAATAATGTCGCTGTGTTTCACTTTAAATGACTTGTTGAGTAGAAAGAAAGGTGTTGCTCGAAAGCCAATTTGTTTAATAAATCAGTTCACTCAAAGAACTGCAAAGGTTAAGATCTTGTCAAGTTCTTGAAACAACAAAAGCTTCTTCATCTAAAGCTGCAAGAAGCAATTTTTCTAATGGTGTTTTGTTTGTTTGCATTTTAATTATTCCACTAAAAATTAATTATTTTTAACAAACCAAACTGTTGGTCTTGATGAGAAAAAATTAATATAAGATAAACATTAATTTTCAATAACATTTTTAGACTAATTTGATGGTGCTCTACAACTTTTTAATTGGATTTTTTGTTCTATCTTTTATGGTTTACAAGTTATTAAGTGAAGATGACATTTACGGTTAAGTCACACCGCAGAGATACATTTGATTTCATTAAAATAATTCATCTATTTGTACTGGTTTCATAAATATTTTAACATTTGGTATATCACCTTCCTGAAGAGTCAACTGTGCCACTGTTGTATCCTGGGAAGTTGCCTGAGGCACACACTGATGCAAGAGCAAACTAAGGAAGAGCCGACGACTGTCAAGATTCTGTTTCAACTTCTTTATTCAATTTTTTTAGTTTATAACAAGGCCTTGGGTTGTGTACAGCATGCTATACACAACAGCACTTTACATATTTTGATTTTTCAAAAATCCATAGAAGGGGCAGCTAGGCAGCTTCTCCCCCTCCCTTTCCTTCTGACACTCTTGATTGCATCTTTGCATGGAAATATAATATTTGAGACTTCTGTTTCTGTTGTGTGTATCAATTTTAAACTGAAGTTTGTTGATTTGTGTTTTTGTAACCCTATAGTATTTATCATAATTTCACATCACAGTTTCTAAAGCTCTTGTTGTAAAATACTCAGATTGTTTTAACTTGGAAATAATAATTAGCATAATTATTGTTTAGATGAAAATAAATGATAATATTGTTGTTCTTGCTAGGCAACTTGGTGAGAAATGGAAATAACAAAACAACTGAAAATAAACTTTTTGCATCTAAAATTTACATGAAAACCTACAAAAAGAACTAAGGCTTACCTGCAACACAGATCTGAAATTTTGAGTTTGCAGTTTCTCATTTCATGTTGTGCACTCAGAAATATTGTAAAACTATATTTAAGTGGTAAAATGGTCGTAATTGATTATTACTCTTATTTTCTATTACAAAATATTTTAAGGATATTATTTCTTTACATTATTTTCCCTTTGGTGTTTGAAAAACGTAAAGCTGTCGGGGTTTGAATGGACGACGCTCGTAAGCTCTCTTTCTCTCCTTCCGAGTCCAGCTGATAAGACTCGGTGGCCAAGAAAATGGCCGGCAAGGGATCTGAGGAGATGTTTGTCATTGGGTAGAGATGTGGAAGCTGGAGGTGGGTTAAGGCGATGTGAAACCCGCTTTTACATTCCTCTCACTTCCCAACGGACCCAACTGATAAAAACGAGAAAAGAAATTTTAAAACCCTTTTTTCTTTCTTCTACCCTAAGTAAAAAAAAAATTAGGTTTTATATTCCTTTTGTGCGCACACTCCGGGCTTTTGCAGAGCAAGTGACATTTTATATGCAACTTGTATTTGTATCTCGCATCCATCCTTTGTTGTTGCTCCCTCGCATATGCCCTGGTCCTTTATAGATGTGCGTAGAGCACAAGTGGCAAATTGCATTACACTTTGAATTTAAGAGTTGGGCGCTAGTGGGGGAGGGACTTAATTTGTGTAACGTGTTTGGAGCTTGTTGCATGCGCCCCACTTTCAATCTGCTCGCACAATGCACGAAGGAGGGCAGTGAAAAAGGCGTGGGGAGTGCGAGGTGATGCAGGCAAGCTGCCAGAAGGTGACAGACGGGGCAGCCCTCCATGGGTGTGATTAGTGGTTGAGAAAAGGAATGGAATTTTTATTATTTTTTATTTTCTTTTTATATATATTTTTTTCTTGTTTATGGTGATCAGGTGGTGACGTGAGTGTTGGGTGTGGAGTGAGGAAATGGAATAAGGGTGGGTTCACCAATTTTTTTTATTATTTGACTAGACTCATCAGGTGAAAAGCTGTGCTGCATTAAATATGTATGCAGTTGGGGAAAATGGAATAAGGCGGGGTGCGGATACAGCTGCACGTGCCTAGTCATATGTGCATGGACAATTGGTGACAGGTGTTTGTTTTTTTAAAGGTGGGACTCGGGAAATTGTCTCTACAGGTGTTAGTTTTTCATTTTGAGGAAATATTATGAACTTGGATTGTAACGGAGATTGCAGAGATTGTTAAGC
>JAQIXT010001513.1:0-15233 GCA_034700445.1 Stenotaenia linearis
ACAAACAACTAAAACCACTAAACATTAAAACCCTCAATCAATTTTATTGACCAACTTGAGTACAAAACAATTTATTCCTCACCCATTAGAATTCGAACACAATTTTCCAGACTTTCTTTCATATCTTATTCCCCCGCACACTTAATACTGTCACGCAAGTTTGTCGCAATTGCGACCAATCAAAATCCCATCTTGCGCCCCATCTTTGTATAAGCCGCGTTCGAATTGCCCTCAACTTGAAAATAATAAATTGCCAGCCTCTGGGGCCTTTCGACTAGTGGCTACGAATGCTTCGGGTTGCCCAGGCAACCGATCTCTTCCTTCACCAGCCGAGTTGAGCTGGTCAACAAGGAATGTGTGGACGAGTTGAGGGCGGGGGTGTTAGGCTTGCCCACGAGGGCTCTCGCAGCCACTGTCCATAAAATCCCGCCATAGCCCTAGGACAAGCATGGGGGATCACCGAACATTGGGAAGGGTCAGGTGGTTTCAGCTTCCACAATCCCCCATCCACAGTTCAAATGGCCCTCTTTGAAGCCGGGTACTTGAAGCGTCTCACTAGCAAAATCCATAAAAACTCCAGTGGTCAGATATTGTGACCCCCTTACACTCATCCCGGTCTTTTTCCGGGTGTCACGTGACTTGGAGAGATGTAGAGTTGGGGTTAAAGTATCGATATAATGAATATCAAGATGTTTTGGTATTGAAATTTTTTAATTGTGTTTGTTAGTTTTTGAGATTTTGGGATTTTAGGTGAAATTTGATGCTAATTTTTGGGTTTTGTTGGTGATTGTTTGAAGTTATGCGATTTTATGAGGAATTTTAATCACATTTTTTAATTTTGTGTGAAATTTTGTGCAAATTTTTCTATTTTGTGTGAAATTTTATACAAATTTTGCACTTTCAAGTGAAATTTCATGGATTTTAGGTGAAATTTACTGAAGAATTTACAGTTTTGTTGGTAATTATTTGAAATTATGCAATTTTATGAAGAATTTTAATCTAATTTTTTAATTTTTTATGAAATTTTAATCAATTTTTTAATTTTGTGAAATTTTATACAAATTTTCAGTTTTAATACTTTCGATTGCGATAAAAGTTTCGATATATCGATGCATCGGATGAAGGAGTGGCGAAATTGCCGATGCACCAGTGCATTCTGACACAATTTATCGGTAGCTTTGTTTACAGATACATCGATACATCGATACTTTATCCCTAAAAGACAGTAAAATTGTTTCAAACTTGATCTTCGCGCCGAGATATTAAAATTAATTGCACGAGCTGATTAAAGAGATGTCGTAAGCTCATAATTGGAAATTGAGCTTCTCTGCACTGCTGTTGTGCAATGAGTGAAAGCTGCATTCGGCTTCTCCTTTGATATTCTAATCACGGACTTTTCTCGTATGAGAATAGGAATCGGTGTTGGGAGCACGGCATACGTTCCCTCTCTCCCTAAGCCAACTGACGAGTGGAGAAAAAAAAGAATAAAAAAGGGAAAAAAGTAAAAGTAAGGATGAAATGTAAGTAAGAGGAGAAAAAGATGAAATCCAGCTGCGTCTGCGTCTCTTTATCCGCTTAGATTGCTTTGTGATTTTGAGAAAAATCACCGCTTACGCAAGAGACAAATTTTCACCATCCAAATGACGTAGCAAAAAATGGTGGGGGAGACGGGAGAGAGTGAATTTTAAGGGAAAAAATATTGGCAACTTTTTGCCACGCATGCGCAATCATCATGGTGATTACTAGAGTTTGCACTTGGACTTAACATCAATCCCTCTCCTCCCACACCTCCACCGCTTGCTATTCCTATTTCGGCTCGTGTGTTGCGTGATTCCCACTCCCCGCTCCTGTTTTTCATATTTCGTCGGTTTTATGCGGCCTATTTTCGTGACAGTTTCTATTTAACTTGACACGTTACATTTTTTTTACACCGTTTTATAAATAAATGCTGAATTTTGATGATTCGTTTTATCAAAGTCCTTTTAAACATTTTTTTCCTTTAACGGTTTAAGTCTTTAGGGGACATTTTAGCGGAATTTTATTTTAATACTGAAGGTCGTACTATTTAAGGGCCAAAGGACCAAAATAATTTTTTTTTTAAATTATAAGTTTTTATAATTTTTTTTTAAATTAAAGGACCCCGATATCAAAAGGATCTCCAAAATTTTTAAAAAATTGTTTTAATCTAAAATTATTTTTTTTTAATTTTTAAAATTAAATTTTTAAAATAAATTTGTATCCATTATTAGTTTCCCCTAAAACTTTCCACAAGGGCTTCAAACTCAAACCACGACTGACCAAAGACTACAATACCATTGTTACCATCGGCATTGCGGTTCCCAACTGCAAAGCTCTTCTAATTATCAGAAACACAATTACCAAACATGAAAATAAAATTCCACAAAGCTGTTTCCAAAATCGACATTCACGTACAAATTCATTAAAAACTTAATCCCTCCTCCCACACATTAAAAAAAAAGAAAAAAAGGCTTAAATTTTTTCTATAAACTTGTTTTTATTTGCAAGCACCATTTGTCAAGCAACTTGAAGATTGATCGACATCGGTTGCAAGATTGGCAGTTGCATTTTTTTTCTTTTCCCCTCGAATTTTTGTCTTCCCATGCCCCATCTTCGTCTACATCTTGCGCCATCCAGCGGTGACACACGACTCCAATTGCATTGAGGTGAAGCGCCAATAGGGACTCTCTCAGGTGGCTGGTGCATGCGAGCTCTGACGAGGGATTAGGCAGGCGAGAGAAAGGGTGGTTGGCGCGTGACTGCATTTTCCATTCTCCCTCTGCATGACTGACTCCATTAATGAGTGGGATTTAGTCCCGAGACCTCTTTACAACGCTTTTGTCTTTTGTTGTTCCTTTCTGCGAGTTTTGTTTATTTAATTTTATTTTATTAGTAAAATTTATAAAATTTTTTTTAAAAAAAAAATTTTATTTAATTTAATTTTATTATTTTATTATTTTTTTTTATAGTTGTTTATATATTTAAAGAAGTAGCGGAGAAAATAGGTTTTGAGGCGATATAAAAAAAAGATTGTATTTTTTATTATCAAAAATTGTGTGGAAATGTAAATTTGATGTTGTATCCCACAATGCAGTGGAAAGGAAGTGGGAGAGAAAGAAGGGTCGTTGTAACGAGGGATGTGAGTGAAGACCGACAGTTGACGTTGCATGAAATGATTCGTCGCCTTTGAATGAGAAAGGAAAACACCTTTTACAAGATCGGCCGAGGCCAATCTCGCCCGGCCGAGAGAAAGGCCGCATTCACGGGTGAAATTAAAGCTTGGCGATGCTTTCGGCTCAACACCTCTTTTTCGAAAGGAAAAGGATGCGTGTACTCTTCTGATGGAATTTCTCGCGTTTAATAATGGGAATTTCTATAGAATTTTTATTTTTAATACTAAAGGGCTTCCATATTTGATTTTTTCGACTTTATTTTCGAATGGGGAGATGGAAATTCAATTAAGAAACCGATAGGTTCGAAAATCACATAATGCCAGATCAAAGCTGCCCCTTGTAGCGTGAAAGCCCTGCAATGCACGCAGTGTCGCAGCTCATGTCTAGCATTTTACTTGTTATGAATTTGGAATTGACGAACAAAATGGCGGACTGATTTTATATATTTTAGTCAAAAAATTTTATCATGAAAATCGAAGTATGTATTTAGATGGCACTTAATTTAAAATCAGATTCCCTTTAGGTCCTAAGTTTAAATTTTCTGGTATAAAATATCTCAATTTTAAGTATTTTATTTATTTTATTTTCGATATTTTTTATTTTTTTATTTTTTTGGCATCAAGGACAATGGCGAATGAAATGGATATGTCGTGAAATATTCAATCCACAATTGATTTTTTTGATGGTCGCAGAAGGGGAAATTGGGTTTCGAGAGTTGTTGGAAATAAAACATCATTTGCCCTTTGCGTGAGCCGCAATTTACATATGAAAAGAGCATTTCGGTCCCAAAGGGTTGAAGGGACATAAAGTGACACTGACTGACTTTGATTAATGAGATGATCCGTGGAAGGAATGGGTTAAGCGATGCTCTGCTGGTGCAATGCAGCCAAGCCTACCACGGTGAGGTCATCCGTAAATATACGGAAAGGTGCGACGGAAAAGATCCACGTGCCACGAACCACTTTCCCTCACCTCACCTCCCCCACCTTACCATTCTGCCCATCTGATGGGGCCCCATCCGCCAGCACCAATCACATCTCGAGGGTCTGGGCGAAGATTGAATAGAGCCATTTCAGCCTTGGAGAAGTGCATGCATTGCCAGCATGGGAATGGGTTCCTTGTAGTTGTTCGCGTTTCTCCTGCGTCTGTGGCTGACCGCATACTCGCCAATGCCACCCACGCACACTTGCTCCTCACTTTTCATCATTTTTCTCGCTGTGATAGCAAAGTGTTGACGATAAATAAGGGAAATAATGCGATTTTCGATTGAGCAAAAAATAGTTTAAAAATTCATGGTCACGTGATTTTTTTAAGTTTCAGCTCTCAAGAATTACACGTCATCTTGACGTCAACCCACAGAAATGTGTGAATAATTTAAAAATTGAAAAGATGAAATTGGAATAGAGAATACATATTATATGCTGCAGCCAGCTCGGGTTTAGTTGGCCAAACCATTCTTCCCTTGATCGCTCATTAATGGTCCCTTTCTCTCTTCTCAACTGGTTTTTATGGTGACACGGGCGTGAGATACTGCGCCCGCTCTGCTATAGCCGAGGGTCCTCTAGGCGTGGGTTTGGCAGGCACTCCATGTCAGAAATCGTCACAGTAAAGTGTCCGTTGAGTGTCCATAATGTCGGTTGGATTCTCGCTTCACGTTTCCCCATCCGGGCGGGGAAGATGGCCGACGGGGCGTGACCGAAGGGTCTTCACACATCCACCTCGTGCCTTCGCTCGCTCCTCCATTTTCCACACACGTCGCCTGTTTTATAGACTCATCACCGATGAGCGAATCGCTCTACTCAATATTTATGCCCGTGCAACCCACACCGCCTCGCATTTCCTCTTCTCTCTTGTCGCCAGTTCGGTGTATCCGTTTGGCCCTTTCCCCCAACGTCGGTCCTTTCGTCTTGTCTCATGATAGCAGTCAAAAATGACTGGAGGTTTGCTCGTTGTCAAAAAAGAATGGGACATAGATCAGACCCGCGCTCTTACGTGAGCCGCTATAAAAAGAGAAGCAAAAGGGGATAAATATTACACGATTCGGGTCTCAAGTGTTTTTCAGATGTCTTAAAGTCATATTACGTGAAGGGCGTTTTTATTTACCTCTTCGCAGACACTGATTTCTTCTCCTTTTATTTTATCTTCCGATCGCGGATATTTCGTAATACAAATTTACATGTTTACGCAATCGAGTTGTTGGAATGCTTTTTCTATGAGTTATAAATACAATTTTTTATTGATTATCAAAAAAGTTTGTTTGTGATGCAGCCAAATTTCCTTAAGTGAAATAGACTGCGGTCTATGATCGATAAAGTGTGCTACTTGTTGTTGAATGTTTTTTTATAAAAAATCTGCTAAATTTATTGGACATAATGTGTGTTTTTGTTTTTTGTTTTTTCGGTGTTGTTGTTGAATTTAAAAAAAAATGTTATTTCCTAATTGCATTTCCTTATGATTTTACAAACATTTATTCAATTAAATACAATACACTTTAAAAGGTGTTGTTAAGATAATGCGTCAATTTCATTTAAGTACAGTAAATTGTGAATTGCATAAGTGCAAATTATCTACGCATGATTTTTCTGTAAATTATTGACAAAGTTGTGAGAAAAATTCATACTGACATTGAGAAATTATCTGAGGTATTTTGAAAATAAGCAAACTTAACAGTGGTTAGAAATCAACTTAACAGCTGCTCAAATTACAAATATCTTAACAATTGAGTGCATCATCATTTGCTATCTTAGCAAATCCTTTGGAGTGTGTGATATTAAATAAATATTAGTTTTATAATTATCTGAGAACAACCTTCTGTCCAATAACTCAAACAATCACTTTTTACTTGTAACTACTATATGCTTTTTTCTTTGTTTATTTAGTTAGAAACAATTGACTTTAAAAGGCTTTTCCACTGGAAAAAAAATTTACAAAACAAAACAATTAAAACGCTTTAAATAAATTTTGTAAATTTTGTAAATTGTGATTTTACAGTTGTTCGTAAACTTAAATATAATATAAATTAAATTTTTACAATAAATTTAATTACGTAAGTTTTTGTAAATCTATTTTTTTCCATATTGTTTAGAACTCTTCCTACAATGAGAATTTCTATTTTTTCTACCATCCAAACAAACAAAACCCTTTTTTGGACTTTTTACCAAATTCCTTTCATTTTTTTCCTTCCTAATTGCGCGCAGGTGTCAGCTATTGTTACTTTGTAACGGTTTTCCACTTGCACTGTACCCTCGTATTGAGCTCATTTGTCTCTTCGAGTGAGTGACTTGTAACTTCCTTTTTCTTTCTTAAAATTAATACACTTTTCTTTTCCTATCATTTTTTTCTATTTATTTTTTTATTTCCTTGGATAACGCAACAGGTTACAAGAAGAAGGGTCGCTTGTTTGCTGGAGGAACAGCTGTGATCTAATGGAGAAATTATTGATTTTTTTGGACCCCTGGTGGCATCGAGAATCATAGATCCTGTAGATGGCGCCCTTCACCTCACATATTTCTTGATTCAAGTGGTTCACGTTTACCCCGGTCCCGGAGAAAAACCTCTAATGTTTATAAGTAGTGGAATATGGTCTCTCGGTTTGATGATAGAACAAATCATTGGCTCGAGAAGCCATTCCACGTCATGCCAACAATAATTCCTTGCAGGAAAGGGGTTTCGAGGGGTAAATGGGCCCTCATTCCAATCACTTTTTTCTTTTTTTTCTGAAGTGGTAGTAATTTCATTCTCGATTTAAAATTGATTGTTCTTATGTTGTTAATGGTTGCCAAGACGTTTTGAATAAAAGAAAATACTTCACTTTCGAATTAAATTTCATAAGGTCACGTACTGTTACAGCGGATCCAGTATATAATTAACGATCTTACAATTCATTGACCACTTGCAATTCATTTCCTTCCACATACACAAAGAAAAACCCAAAAATAGGCCCACTCTACACGTCATTTTAATTTTTCCCCATTCACGAGCCATTTAGCGCTCTATTTACATGAAAAATTGTTATTTTTCATTTTCACTTAGAAATAATAAAAACGTTTTCAAATATTTATTAGATGCGAAGAATATCCGAATTCGATAATCCGATATTTAGAATTCATGAATTATAAACAGTTTAGCTTTTGGCTTTGGTATTTAATTCGCTTAAAAATTTTTTTCATTTATTTACTCGCTTTTTATAACTTTTCTATTTACTTTTTTTTTTTATTTCAATAAAGCTTTTTTTTTTCTTTTATTTTCAACATCTTTGCTTTTTTTCCCCTTAGCTTTGTGGGAAAGATTTATTTGTCCAAAAGGACACAGCTTGTGAGGTTAAGGTGGTGATATTTGTGGCGTAGCTGGATTTGCTCTTTTCTTACCTGACGTTCGGTTGCCAATGGTGGATGAGGGAGCGCTCAAACGACACGCATCCACGCACGAGCGCCACGTGCGCATGTGGTCCTCGTAAAAATCCATGCGACCAGAACCAATGTGACGGGCCCGGGAGAAAAACAATGCGTTCCTACAGGGCTACATTTTTTCTTTAATTGCCACAAATTCAACGTCAGCCATTTTTTTTGTTTTTTGGAAATGGTGAAATTTTTTGTGTCGTAATAGGAATTTTGTGATAATGTAATGGAGCAATTCGAAGGATAACTACTGGAATTTTGATGCGATTGGTAATGATGTTTTGGAATGATACAATGTGACCCAAAAAAGTGTTGTAATTAGTTTTTGGTATAAAATATGGTTAAAATTTGTAATTGTTAACTGAATTTTACTCCTAGTTAAGTCTATTTTGTTATAGGTAATGACGTCACAAGCAAAATTATAGCGCGCATTGGTGATGTCGTTTGATCCTACGGATGTTCGATACTAAGAAAGTATTTTGCGGCATATTTACTTTATCTTTCCACGAATTATATGATTAACTGACGGAGAAATAGTTTTTTTTATCAAATTTCAATACCCGCAGTCATCCTTTAATGGTTTCAATCGTATATCAAAACTAAGAAGAAAAGATTTTGAATTTTTATGTCCAGTCATCAGTGCAAAGTGACGTCATCGGCTTGAATGGATGTGCAAATGTAATCACATAACATGTATCATCGTCGTGACCTTTTCAATAACAGTTCTTCACGAGAGATTTATGGAAATTTGCATCCTTCGTGGAGGAATCGTAACAAGATAAATAGTCTGTCCCTGGCATTTGATTCGAACGTCCTTCAAAATATTATTTTCTCAACCGAATGACGTCATAACTCAGCTTTCCACCTAAGGAAAACTTTTCTTTGTGTTGTTTAAACAAAAAAAGCGAAAGTTGGCGCAAATTGACGATTTCTAAACGGACTAATAAATTATAATGGTGACTTTGAATAGTAAATGAGAAACAATGGGAATAAAAAGAGAAATGAAAGCGCCGGAAGAGAAGTCGGATCCTGTTTCCTGTCGTTGATGACAACGTGGAATGAGTTTTGACTGGCGAAAAACAAACCGAACGCGATTAAGGCAAATGAAGGAAGTTGTCTCGATGTGATGTCATGTAATTCCCGCCATTTTGTTTATTTACATTTACAATTCGTTCACCTGTGGTTCCGGAAGTTTGTCGAGGAAACTGGTGCGTGTTTGATTTTGAATTAACTCCGTTCTGAGTGGTTTTAAGTGGAAAAATTTAATTGCGAGCGATTTGATTGCGTCGATCGATTAGTAGGGCCCTGGATTAATCTTTAATACGTGTCTATGGACCCATTTGTCAAGATGACCGAAATCCTTTGATGCCAACTCGCTGTCCTTCCTGGGACGTGGTCTCAGTTGGAGTTTTTGTGGGATTTTTGCCAGAAGAGAAATCATTTCATGTCCTGCTGGCAACTGCCAAGTACTTTATTTTCTCGATTCACCCTTCGAAACTCTTCTTTATATATTTATTTTTTTGCTTCGTGCCCTTTCTTTCTCTTGCTTTTCAAGCAAACTCGTAATGTTTATGACGGAGAATGAAAAGCGAGGTTCGAATGATGAAAGAGTGACGTTTGATGCGAGTTGAAAAGTTATTTAAATCGTTGTGAAGAGGTTCTTGTTTGTTTGAGGCTAAAAAGGTCTTTTGTGCCGTTCTGATTCACACTTGTAAGGGGATAGTTTAATTTTGGATCTTTTAACTAGTAAGACTGGTTGGAAGTTTGTTGTTTGGACAGTTTGGTCGTTTGATTAATGTTTCTTGATTGGCCAATCGGGGTGAGTAAAATCAGTTTTAATTAAATGTTAATTAAAAATAACTGTTGTTCAATTGAAGAATATTGAGCGAGTGGAGTTGGAGAGGGTTGGAGTCGTTTGTTAAGAGGTGATGAAGTGGAGTGTTTTTTTGATGTTGTTTGTGTGGGTTTGGAGAATGTGGAGGGAAGTTGAATATTAAGCGTAAAAATCTATAAAAAGTTGCTTTAATTTATGCTGAAAGATGAATTAAATGGTAAAAATAGCTGTGGAGTTACTGAAAGTGTGCAAAACTTGTAAGAATTGTGAAAAAATTTAAATGAAATTTCAAAAATTTCAAAACGTTAAAGGGTCTAAAAATGCAGAAAACGGTTAAAATATGTGAAAAATGTGTTTGAAAGTATGCAATCAATGTGGAAAAAGTTGGATAAATAAATAGAACGATGGGAAAAAGGTAAAAAATAGCAAATAAAATGCAAAAGTTGCAACAGATGTGTATAAATCATGCACGATTGAAAAAAACAATATAAAAAATCATTAAAAATTACATGAAAAATTTCAATAAGCCGAATTTTCATGAAAAAAAAATTTCCTTCAAAAACCCCATTTAAATCCCATAAATAGCATATTGGGCACGTTGCCTATTATATCCACCATAATCCGGCCCTTAGTACCCCACGTCACCTTTAACACGACTCCCGATTGAATGAATACCGCATTATTGTGCAATTTCCTACGAGAGAAAAATTTGATGGTTATAATTTTGGTTAGAGCAATTTCGAGGAAAAAAATAATGTTTATTATTCCATCGGAGCGAGATTATTTTGACCTCGTTTTCCCGTCTGGTAAAAGATTTTTGGTGGGCGAATTGGAGCTATAATTCAATGCAGACAACTCTTATTAATAGCAAGTAGAAGAAGGCAAATTGAAAGTGCTCTCCACCCACTCCCCCCACTCAGATAAAATTTACTGCCTTTTATGGATGTAGGGGGAAGCTTTGAGTGCACTGGTTTTGTCTGATGTGTGATGTCGTGTTTTGACTTGGCACGCAATTTGCAAAATGTCGTTTCGTTTCTTCCTTTCGGTGGCAAAGAGCGAGTCGACAAGAGAGCATATGAATGAAGTGTTGTTTCACATCCAGTTTTGTGTGCCACTTGTGCTTAGGGAGTTCGCATAAGTTTGGATTTAATTTTTGTGTAAGCAAAGCATTTCTACGGCTGAATCAATATTTGGCCAAGCCGCCTCTCTCTTTTCCTCTTTGTACTCTGGCGTTTGAGATTTCACTAGTTTTGATAAAAGACACTTCCATTACCCCATTTTCGTCTCTCACTCTGTTAGGAAAACAAGTTTGCGTTTTTGTGTGGAGGTTCCCACCCACGTGTCGATTGATTTTTAAATCGTGACAATAAGTTTTGCTTGTTTATGGTCGACTTTGTTAATTATTAATAGGTGGCTTACGTGTGGAAGCTAAATTCAATATTGGCAATTCAAATTGTTGTTGTAAGGGTGAATATTTTATCGAGTTAATATAAGCTTTTTGAGCTTATATAATTTTTTTATTAAAAATAATGGCAGCTACTGTTGAAGGTGGTGGAAACAAGCTGTAAACTGAAGGAAAACTAATTTAGTTTAATTTTTGAATGCAGCTAATATATTCTGATCGTGTAAGAAAACTTTAGCAGTGCAAACTATACAAAATATCCCTTTTATCCCTTTTTTGCTCCTTGATTTTTAAGAGTGTGTAATCACATCAAATATCTCTATACGAAGATATTTTAAAGAAATAATTGAGGACAGGACTTCTTTCCCACTGTGTATGGGGGCTTATTTACGAGCAGATGCACAGTAATGCCTTGATTAACTCTCTGGATTGAATGGATCTTTGAAAGGGAGTGCATTAATTGGAAATAGTATTATACAGAGCCATTCTAAATAGCCTTTGGATATAGAATAATGGACAACATGGTTTCAGTTATTTCTCTCATGTACTCTGCAGTTTATTCTAAAATTTCAACAATAATAATTTATACATACGAAGTGAAGTCTTTTATTTTAGGATTATGTACGCTTTGTTTTAACGTGTATGTTGATTCGTAAAGTTTTCACTTCATTCGACAACTCTCGTTGTCATCATCAGGTCTCGAAGTCTACATAAAATTAGACCTTACATGCAATTTACTGTGTGGATAGGAAAGTTCAATAACAAAAGTTATCTTGAGATCTCACTGAAATGCAGTGGACGTCATTTACGAGAGGACAGTAGTATTCATGCGATGACTCACTCCTCCATGCACTTACATGATAAAACTCATTGGAAGAAGAATATTACTCACAAAATATACTGCTGAACAAGTGATTTGTCAGAACCCCATTTCCAACTGAGTAACATCACATTACCCCCAAAACCGCTCACTCGAGTAATGCATCCAAAGACAATTATAATTCTAATCTTCGGTTACGACAAAACATTTCGGAAAATAATAAAAATCTAAACCCCAGCAAGAAGAAACATGCGGTTTTTTTGTTTTGATTTGACATTCATTTGCCATTCATTGACATCGCTTGGTGTTGGCTTTGAGCCATGGTATATATACGCCATTTATGATTGGCCTACAACTTGCTCTCGGGCTTTGTAGCACCATCAAATAAGCATCTACGAACTCTGTTGAGGGTATTTGCTAGTCGGATCGCGGGTTTGTTGCTGCTGTAATGCTAGTAGATCAGCATCGTACAAGGAAATAAATGACTCGGTTTCAAATCTCAAGACATTTTCTTCTCTTAATGGAAACGATTTTCTTTTTGACTGCTCAAATTTATCAACTCCAACCGTCTGGAGAAAGTGGGTAGAGAATAAATGGACCAATAGAATCGGCGGTGTTATAGGTCACAAACTGTTGTTAGGGATAACCAGGCAGCAGTAATATCGCTGGAAAGTCGCAACTACATAGAATGTCTACGTGATGTGTTTCGGTTAACTTTTGGTTACCAGTGATTACATTATTGTATTTTGATTATTAAATAGAAAATATTCAGTCAACGACAACACACATTATCATATCTAGACACAACACTATGGTATTCCAATGTAGGTATTGGCTGTCAGTGCAACGTTGTAGTAGCATAGAAAGTCGAGATATTTTATTCCGTACGTATCAGTTGCATAGAATCTATAATAATTCAATATAGGCATTTTATGACGGTGCAACTTTCAGCAATATGAAACTATAAGTAATCGATGGCAGGTAGAACAGCTTTTGGAGTCTATGATTCTTCGATGTAGACCAATGAAATGTTGAAACCGATATAGTCGAGTCAGAATCGATACTGCATTGATGTGGTTTACCCATGTGGAGTAGAAATGGCTTTTTAAAGCTAATAGAGAGTTTTCGGAGAACAGAACTTATGACTTATAATCTTACGATTAATACGTAATTTTATGTTAAAAAACAAAAGTTTGTTTTCCACAAACTCTGGTTTATAAATGAGATACCTTTAGTTTTCTTTATATACAGGTTAAAAAAATAATTAAAGTTAACATTTATATTAATGTCTCATGGACTATCAAGAGTTTTTTTTAATGTAAAGTTGATTTTTTTGCAGTCATTGCAGCAAAGTTATTTATTTTTCAAATTTTCATTATTTTAATCGCAGAAAACAGCAGTCCAGTTTTCGTGCAATTAATCGGTGGCTTTATATTTACGTCTGGATCCCAGCAATATAGATCGCACTGCTTGGATATCAAAATTAAGCGTCTTTCTTCTCCCGCCCTAACCGACTAAAATGACGTGACTCTAGGCAATAATGTCAGTATTTGCAGTGTCATGAGGGGTCACCAGTTTTTTGCTCCTCGGCTCGCTGCCGGCTTCTATCAGCATGCGTGGGCGACGGGTCGGTTCAATCATAATTAAGGCAAGAAAAGCGGGCGACGAAGAAGGCACCATTTCTGAAGTTGGTTTTCTCTCGCTGGATTCATTAAGAGGGATGCTGTTTGCAAGGGAGAATTTAAATCATTGGGAAATGTCACCCTGGCCTAATTGTTTTTTCATTGCCCACGAGAGCAACTGCGAACGCGACGAGAAAGTTTGACGAAGACGTCAGATGAGGTAGAGAAATTGAAAGATAAAATGGTTAAGGAAATGGAAAGGGGAATTTTTTTTCTCCCGGGTTAATAGTCTGATATGGGTTGGAGTTGGAATTAAAAATATAAATTAGGGTATGAAATGAGAGATGTCAAAGTGCTTAAAATTAGATATTCGCTTAAAAAGTGATTCTAAAAAATTTTTTTTTCACTTTTTTAAAATAGTATTTGATGTTGACGCTCGTTTCTTATGTGAGATCCTCTTTGAAGTGTCTTTGAACAGCTCTCTCTACGAATTAGGCTTCCAATCAAGGTGTAGGAAGTGTAGGAGTCTCATTGGTAATTGCTTCCTGTGCAATGGATTTTTTTTTGTTCTTTTCGTTTCGTCGTTTCTTTTATTTTGGTCATACCATTACCTTTTTTCCACTCTTTTTCTGCTTCTATCGTACTCCGTCTCGCTCGCCCAATTGATTAGCGCGCAAGTGTCGTTTGAGAAGTGGATAAGAATTCCGACAAAACACGAGAAAATGATTTATTAGTTTGAGTTTTTAAATTTTCTTCTGTTTTAATTCCAAATTTTTTTTTTAATTAATAAAAATCAATCGGAGTGAAATTTCGATAAAGGAATGAATTGGGGAAAAAAAATTTTTTTTTTTTGAGGGAATGTTGGTTTAGTAATCTTGTTATTTGATTCACTGAAAAAGGATTGTAGCCACATCGGTGGTTTGTCTTGGCCACTCATTGAATCAGATCAGTGAGAGGACAGATATATATCTACTTCAATTTTTTTTTTCTTTTTTTTTTCTTTTTTATCTGCTTCTACGTTAGACCGAATCGGGTGAATCTGCTGCTTGTGCTGCACGGTAATTGAATCTGTAGACAGGAAATAGCGGGGACTCGTGGCCATCAGCCTACGCGCACGACCGATTTTGGCGTAATTAGGACCACTATATCTGTTTCTAAAGCAAAGTTTTGCTGCCTGCTCTTAGTGTTTTTCTTGCGAATTAAATTAAAACACAAGTTTGAGCGAGAATCCTCGAATTTTTCCCTCATTTTCTTTTTTTGTTGATTTTTTTTCAACTTGTTGGAAGTGTAAATGATGGATTTGTAATTAATTATTCAGTGAGGGCCGTCGTAGCTCACGTTTCGTGCAAAAACAACGTGAAATGTTGGTAAAACAATTTGGACTTGAGTTGAAAACACGCTAAGTTAGTGATAAATCAAATGAAAAATGGCGGATCATTGTTGTCGTAAATTTAACCAAACGTGACCGAACTTGAATAAAAAAATAATTGACGATTCATATTTTTGGCAAAACAATTTGTTTATATTTTTTTGCAAAATATTTTCGGCATAAAAAGTGCAAAATTATAAGCCAAATTCTGTAGACGATACAAACTTACGCAAAAATTGTTATACATATTCAATGATCTATGAAGATTGGTAAATTAATTTATGTGTTCGTTGACTAATCGTGAAAAAATTTGAAATTAGAAAAATTTTGCCGGAAGAAAAATTTTTTTCTGAAAAATTCGTAAATATGTTTTTAGGGGTAATTAAGCACGAGAAATTGATTGGTGAAAATCATTTTTCAATCAAAATTACAGAAAAACCAAAATTAACAAAAGGTTGCAATACTTTGCGCGGCACTATGTAGATGACTTGCTCGGGTTTCTTTATTGAAGTACAAAAGTAAGCTTTAACTTGCTAAATGTATCTTAGTAGGGATTTGTCCGTATAAATATCGCGAGGATTATGTCGGTCAGTTTTGG
>JAQIXT010001514.1:0-15227 GCA_034700445.1 Stenotaenia linearis
GTTTAATGCAACTAATAACAACAGATAATAATATTAATCAAAAGAAGAAGAAAAGGACAATAATCATAATATAGCTAAGTTATAAGATACAATTTGTGTCCTCCTCAAACTTATATATTTCTCCAAACAGAACTGAATTCAAATCACTGGAGAACATTAAAGACTATATTGTGTACAGTACAACTTAAAATTAAAGTATTTTTTAATTTTTCTAAATACAAAATAATGAAATTAAATACTCATAAATTTTATGATATAAAATCTGGCAATTCTGTGAAATCGTTGCTGTTTTGATTTGACAACATTTTGCTATTTGGGATTGAAATCAGTTTTTAGGTGTTCGAATTGTTGGCGCCTGCTTTCTATTTCATACATCATAAATCTTCAACCAATGATAACACACCTTCAAATAGCTTAGAGATTAGTTCCGACATCTGGTGGCAGCTTTTATTACTGCACACAACCGTAGCAACAGCCAACTCCAAGCTCGTCTTCATTTCAGTTAAAATCAACTGATTTTAATGTTGTCTCGTGAGTATTTCAACCTTAAAATTACCACAAGCTTCCATAAAACGTTTAACATACAAAAACTTTTATTTAACCGATTTTATTTAAATTAACAGGTGTTTTGTGAGCTAAACGTCATCACGTGATTCAGTGTTATCCACGTTTCTATTCCATCATGACTTTGCAAGCTATAAAGTACAAAGAAGGAGATTTGCAAATATTAGATCAATTACTCTTACCATGGGAAAGTAAATATATTCAAATATCCAATACAAAAGAAGGATGGGCTGCTATCAAGAATATGCAAGTAATTAAGATGTTTAATTTTAAGTTTTATTTTTGTAATTTGATTGCAGGTTTATTGACAAGATTGGAAACAATCGTATCTGATAGATCTTGATGATGAGGCGAATCCAACTGCTACTGTATATCATTTTGTTGTTTGACGTGTAAAAGCTGGAAAAATTGACCGCATTGAAAAAATCATGCATTGTGTTCATGGATGATTTTTGAATGAAATTGATGAAATTTTGATGTTTTGAACTGAAATTTGATGAAATTTTGATGTTTTCGGCTAAAATTTGATGAAATTTTGATGTTTTCGACTAAAATTTGATGAAATGTTGATGTATTCGACAAAATTTGATGAAATTTTGATGTTTTTGATTACAATTTGATGAAATTTTGATGTTTTCTACTAAAATATGATGAAATTTTGATGTTTGCGACTAAAATTTGATGAAATTTTTTATATTTTCAACTAAAAAAATTTAAATTTAAATTGCAGTTTATCCAAAACTGACTACTTCAAATACTACACAACATATCATTAGAATCACATCTTAAACATCGTGCGTGGAAACTTTGACAATTTCTAATTCAACAATACAAACTTGACACAGTTTTCCTGAAATCCACAAAAATAGCTCATTCGATTCGTCTCGTAAAGATCTATCAGATAGTCCCACTCCAAAATATGGCCAAGAAACCTGCAATCCAACCAAATTTAAAATAAATAATTTTATTCCAGGTTCGAGGCGCACCAGCCATTGCAATAGTTGGTTGTTTAAGTTTGGTGTGCGAGCTGTACAACTCACAAATGGACTCGAAGCAAGATTTAGCGAAGTTCATAATTGAAAAATTAAATTATTTAGTGAGTGCACGGCCAACGGCTGTAAATATGACTTTAGCTGCTAAAGTCTTGGCCGAGTCAACTCGGTTGTTGACTCGGGATGATAAAGTTAGTGCTGAAGATATGAAAGTGCGGTAAGAGAAAGGAATGAATGATGAATGGATGAAGTGTTTGATTTGTCGTTTTATTTAGAGTGATTGCTGAAATTGAAATGATGTTGGATAAAGATTTGGAAGATAATCATGCGATTGGTGATTTTGGTGCTGATCATATAATAATCAACAATCATCCTAAGCGGGAAATTAATATATTAACTCATTGCAATACTGGATCGTTAGCGACAGCTGGTTACGGAACTGCTTTAGGTTAATTTTCTAATGTTTTTAAGCTTTAACTTGTTGTAAAATGATTTCGGTGCACACAAAATTTGCAAAATATTTATATGAAAATAGTAATTTCTGCAAACAATGTATAAATTTCAGTAATTTATGCAGAACATTTTTGGATTTTTATTTTTGTTTTGAATTTTGCAAATGTTTTATAATTTTTTTGCTGAAATTTTATAGTTTGTGCTACAAACTAACGTAAAATAATTTTTTGTATGCTAAAATAATGCAGAATGCAAATTTTTTATTTATGAATTTTTGTGGGTTGATGAAATCTTTGTTAATTTGTTTAAATTTATGTTACAAAAGAGATCATAAACGAAATAATTTTACAAAGTTCATACAACTTTAAATGTGTATTTTTGGATTTATCAGACATCCAAGGTTTTGAAAAAAATTGATTTTGGATTTCAAAATCTGCTGAATTCGAAAAATCTATTTTAAAAAAATTTGAAATTTTATTATTCACACATCATTCCTCGAGTTGCATGGTTTTTAGTTGTTTTTAAATATTTTTACTTTGGAATTTGAGTTTTCTATTAGTTTACTAATAGGAAACTGTAGATCCACAGCTAAAAAAAGGTGCAAAATTTTTTAAATTGAAAATGTGATTTGAGTAAAAAAAAAAAAATTTGCAAATTTTAATAATTTAATCAGTAAATTTGCAGATTTTTATTTGTTTCGAAATTTTGCAAATATTTTACTAATTATTTATTAAAATTTATAATTTTTGCTAAAAGTGGCTAAATAACTGCAAATTATTTGCAATAAAACCACTTTTTTGTAAAAATTATGCAATTATCAATCCAATCTAACCCTAACATTACAGTTAAATCCAATGAGAAATAACTAGTTTTAATTTAACTAACTAAACCAATAACTTTCCCATTAATTCCATTAATAATATTAAAAATTTTAATACAATCAAATATTGACTTTATGGCTGAAAACAAGCTCTGTGAGCTATTATAAATTTTCTATGAACCTAAAAACTCCTCATGTATTTTCAGATCAATTGTTCACCAATTTATTTATAAATTTATATTTCCAGGGGTTGTCCGCAGTCTTCACGCGAGGGATAGTTTAAACCACGTATACTACACTGAAACCAGACCATACAATCAAGGCGCTAGGTTGACAGCTTATGAATTAGCTCATGATAAAATACCGTCCACATTAGTTTGTGATTCCATGGTTAGTGCTTTAATGCGCGATAAGGGAATTACTGCTGTTGTCGTTGGCGCTGATCGAGTCGCCGCTAATGGAGACACGGCGAATAAAATTGGCACATACCAAGTATGGATTTTTTAATAAAATTTTTTTTGGAGTGAAAGTATAATTTTGTATTAATTTCAGTTGGCAATTGCTGCTAAGTATCACGGATGCAAATTTTATGTAGCGGCTCCTACGACTTCGATTGATTTGAACATTCGGGTCGGTAGTAATATTCCTATCGAGGAAAGGCCGCAGGAAGAAATGACGTTTATTGGTAAAGTGCCTATCGCTGCTCCTGGTGAGTATAGGAATGGTAGAATGGTTTTGGAATGTAATGTTGCCTCTCAAAAGTTGATCTTACAACTAAAGTGTATTTTGGACACTTTTGATAAGATTTTAGATATTTTGTGTCTAAAATTTCTGTAAAAATTTCTAAAAATCCAAAGATAATTACTATGAAAATGAAAATAT
Source organism: Stenotaenia linearis (assembly GCA_034700445.1). NCBI lineage: Eukaryota > Metazoa > Arthropoda > Chilopoda > Geophilomorpha > Geophilidae > Stenotaenia > Stenotaenia linearis. Next base: position 3,712 of record JAQIXT010001514.1, read on the forward strand.
TATGATTAAAATTTCAAAATTTCCTAAAATTGAATGAAAATTTCAAAATTACAAGAAAATTACAAAAATTATGGGGTTTGAAAAAATCTAAAAATCATGAAAAAAATTCCAAAAAAAATTATAAAATAATTAGTTAATATGATATTTTAATGTGTGATCGATGTATTTTAAATGACAGGTACTAAGTGTTGGAATCCTGCATTCGACGTGACTCCAGCCAATCTTATAACTGGCGGAATCATCACTGAAAGAGGAACATTTACACCTGAGGAATTGCACGATAGAATAACAGAACCATTTCGGGATTTCAGCTAAAATGATGATATATTTCACTCTTTAATCACATTCAGAGTTTGCCATTTATTATATAACACGTTATTCTTGGAATATGTTAAATATATATTTAAAAATAATTTTTTTTTGTAATTCAATATTACATACATAAAATATTGTTACCTGGTATACAGATTTGACTCCTGTTTTATATTTCTCAAAATATTTTGATGTTTTCTTCGTTTTAACGAAATGGTAGGACCAAAAAATCAGTTTGTTATAATGTGTTTTTATTTTAACAAAATTTTAACATTGGTTTCTTTGGGGATTCGGAGATTGTTTAATTTTTTTTCATCATGAAGGGGTTCAACTAATTTTTCAGTTTAAGTAACTGAAGTTTGCTAAGAGATGGCGTTGGTCGCTTACAGCCAACTTCAGTTTGCAAGTGAAGAGTGAAGGGATTTATTGAGGTTAATTTGTATATTAATTTTAAATTAAGAAGACTTACCTTGTTCTTGTTTCCAGTCTTCTGTTGACTTCGACTCAATTGAAGATTGATCAATTTTAATGAATGGAAATTTAAATGGAAATGACTGAAATCGATTGATTAATTTTTATTGAAATTCAATAAAAAATTGTATTAATATTTATAAGTTTTTACTAAAAAGTGATGTTTTACTAAAAACTGATCAGTTTTCACTGAAAATTGGTTATAATTATCAATTTTCACTGAAATGAAATCAGATTTCATTAGTTTTCATAAATTTCATTGAAAACTGAAATCAATTTTTAACAATTTTCACTGCATTTTGTATTCATTATAAATTTTTATTCATTATAAAATAACCAGTTTTCACAAACAATTTACCAATTTTCATTTCCTTTCACCAATATACATCACTTTCATCCATTTTCACTAAAAAAGGATCAGTTTTCATCAAATTCCATTAAAAACTCATAATTTAAATGGTCCTCACACATCTCAACCACATTTTAGTAAAAACAAAACCACAAAAACTGTCTTCAACTCTCAACTACTACATCCAAACCAGAGCTAAACCAACTTTAAACCTCATTACCATTCATCAAACACCAAACTCACTTCGCCAAACCTCAATTACCCCTTTATCACACCCCAAAAAATCCTATTTTACAATAGGTATGCACATTAAATATCAAAAACAATTGTATTAAAGGAATTTATTGGTTTCACCCATTCTTCTTCATTTTTTATCAGTTGAAAAAACTTGGTGTTGATTAAAGTGTAAATTTGCACGCGTATTCGCCGAATGGCTGAGTTGAAATCGCAGGCGATAAAAACAATTGCAATATTGATCCATTTTTTTTTCTTTTTTGCTCCCCTCTTACACAGACCCGCAGAATTGATGTGCGGGAGAAATGTCATATTATTTGATGCTGGGGTGTGAAACGGGAATCACATTTTTATTGGATTGCCCACACCCAAAGAATGAAATCACAACTTAAATAACTGCGCACTTGACTGCATCATAGCCATAACTTGATGCTACATGGGACCACGAGGTTTGGAAGTAAAACCCTGACATTTTAGGAGTTTCTCCTTACAAATAAGCGATGAATTTAAGTTTGGTTTTTTTATTGATGTTTTTTGTTGGAAGTAATGAAATTTTATTTCATTTGAAAAATTTATAGTTTGAATTTTGTTTAGCGTAATTAATACTTATTCATTAAAAAAATATTCATTCCAAATATATTTCATTAAATTAACAACAATTTTCAAACAGACAAATGCCATTTCTTTTAGCACTTCTTTTCTCATACTTAATCAAGCACTTCAAATTCTTTCACTAGTTAGAAGTTAACTAGTGAGACAAAATCAATTGAAATACTCGCAACTGAACATCTACAACATTATTTCACGTTGCTGCACCTGCCTTTTTGCACAATCTGATGTAAATATCTGAAACAAACTGGTTGTACAACGTGAAAAGCAGTACAGTATATCAAATTCACTCATAATTCCATTCAATACAGAAACAGAAGATTAACCAGCCACATTTGACACTCTTAAGTCTGACAGACAGTAAGTAATGTGTACCAGTTGTCACATGGAAAATAAATGTGAAAAATTACCAAATGTTTTCTCTTAGGTCATATTTTCTCTATTTACTTTTTCTTTTTGATATTGTTACCATATCTTTGAAATTACTTATTAACAAAAGTGATTGCTAAAATGACTGACAAGAAAGATTTAAAATGATTCAACTGAAATTACTGACTCAACACAAATGCAATTGCAGTAACGGCAACGTCGAAACGACATTAATACGAGGAAGTGTAAACAAATACCTAAATCCTCTACTGCTTTACTTACAATTCATCTATTTTAGTTTTCCTTTCACCACACTTTCAATTTAAAGGCAGAGATTTAATTTGAAATGCCCTTATGGCACCATTGGGCGATTGAATTGTGCTTCGGAAAAGAAAAAAAATCTTTTCCCCCATTTTTTTTTTTTTTTTTTTTGGTTTCCCTATCCCTGTATATTTTCTCCTACTGATTCCATTAGGTTTCGTTTTGGGGACTCGACTTGCCTCTCTTTCCATCCAATTACAGGCGTAGATGGCTTTTCCTCATTCTCTTCATGAACCCCTCTCTAATGCCCCCTTTCAACAGGGAGGTCCACGACCTCTTTTACAGCAGTTTGTAAAGTGGAATGTTGATAGAGATGATCGACTTAGATTTATCAGTTTGTCTAGACACATTTCTCAAGAGGTCAGTTAAGGGAAACAAGTGCTCATATTGGGTTTTAAACAAGTTGTTACCTCACTCGAATTGGGCTCTGGTTGACAATAAAAGCGTGACATGACATCTAAAACAATAATATGTGTTGTTTGGACTGGAAGTAGGGGTAAGTGGTTGCTGCTGGTGATTGATTTTGAGTTTTTTTGATGTACCTATTTTGATGTATTTTGATGGATAGGATGAAATATGGTTTAAATTCAGTGATTAATTTTTACCTTTTTTAGCTTGATATATTAGAAAATGTAATTAATGGAATAATATAAAAGAGATTTTGTGTAGTTAGTGGTATAATGTGATGAAAATGAATGGGATTTGGACTTGAATGATGAAATTTTGTGAGGTTTGGATCTAAAATGATAAAATTTTGTGCGATTTTGTCTTTGTATAATTTAGTAAAATATTATTGTTATTAAGATCTAAAATACAAAGAACAAATAAATTCAGCCTAGAATTTCATTAGGCTTAAAATTGTTAAATCTAATTGAAATTTAGGTCTAAAATTGTAGAATTAATTAAAATTAGGCCTAAAATTGTAGAATTTATTAAAATTAGTTCTGAAAATTAATTTCACTCAGGTCTAAAATTGTCAAATTAATTGAAATTTAAGGCCTAAAATAATAAAATTATAGAATTAATTACAATTTAGGGCTAAAGGTGTAGAATTAATGAAAAGTAGGTGTAAAATTATACAACTAATACAAATTTAGGCTTAAAACCTAAACCTATATATTTTATTTAATTCTGACTAAACCAGACACTACAAAATGCATTAAAAATTTAAATAAAACAAAAATCCTTTTTAAAAAAGTCAAAAATGCCATATTATGATACATTTTCTGTTGATATTTGGCCAAAAGTGAAACCGAGGCTAATTCAATTCTCTCGTGTGTTGTGCACAATTAACTTCATGTTTTACGACAGCCACGAGACACCATCGCCGCCGTTTTTTTATTGAAAGAGATGACAATTAAGGAAAAAAAACTTACTCCGACTCAAGTATACTCCGAAGACGAATGTTTGTTCCCGCCATCTCCTCATTTCTTTGATAGTGCATAAAACCATTAGGAAATGTACAGCAAATGGAAGTATTTAAAATCTCTAAAGAGTAATTCATTCTTCTATTGAGATAAATTTTGCTGGGGAAGGAGAAATTTATTAATAATTCATTATTCAATTTGAAAATAAAATTGGTCTATTTCTGTGGGATTAAATTTGTATTTATTGTATTTTTTTTAAAACTATTAAACAATGCATTGACATTGATTCAAAATGCATTGAAAAATAAAATGATGGAATTTTAGATTTTTTGGTTGAAAATTCTCCCAAAAATTTGGAAAATGATGTATTTTGGTATTTTTTGATTTTTTAGATTTCCCTTTGATTTTTGGTTAATTACAGTATTGGATTTCGAGTTTTAATGTATATTTTTGTGTTTTTTTAATGTTTAATGTGTACAAATAATAAAAATGTTTAAACTTTTTTAACTTCGATGTTAAAAAAATTCTTTAAAAACGTTACAAAATGATGAAATCTTGGATTTTTTAAGTTAAAAATCCTATTAAACATTTGAAAAATGATGTAATTTTAATTTTTTTGGGAAATTAAAAAAAATAAATTTTGTAAAAAATTACTGTTTTGACAAGTGATTTTTAAATTTCTTGGTTGATGCCTGAAAATGATAAAAATCTGTTTAAATTCACAAAATTTATGTTAATAACTTTCAGCCTATAATTTAGCTTCAGGTTTGACAAATGCCTGCCATACATAAGAAAGATACTATCAGGGACAATGCAGTGCTTTCCTGCACAACACACAAAAATTTTAAAAGTTTAAAAAATTTTAAAAAATTTAAAAATTGGCCGACAAGATTAAAATCAAACATTTCTTTTCACTTCAAACGATGACACGAATATTTAAAACTGCTACAAAAGCGTTTTGCATGACAACGTTTATCATTTGTCATTAAAAGATAAGATGGGAAGCAATTAGTGAGAGCGCCACAATCGTAACGGTTGTAATCAGCGCAATTAACTCAATTATTGTTCTCTCAGCGGTTTGTTTAATTGCTACTTCGATTAGATTCAATGAATACCACTTTTTGCAATCTTTTTTATACTTCCCCACCCTCGGTTTCCTCCACCCATAGAAACCATTGAGAAAAAATAAATTCTCGCGCCATTAACTCTTTCAACAGTTCAGTTTGTTAGATTTAGATAATGAAAAAACCGCAGTGTGGCTGTCGTTTTTATCCCTGTTTAATCCTCGAAGAAGGGGATGAAAGGAAAGTCGCATTAAAACTGCAGTTGTGTGAATTAAAGTTTATAATTTGGATTTGCGAGTGGAGGATTAAAGTATTGAAATTTGTTTGAGGTTTTGGTGGTTTTTGAGGCGTATGTTATGATATTGTATTTTGAGGTTTATAATGGGTAAAGTGGAGTCAATTGGAAGTGGTTGTTGTTGTTAAGATATTCTGCTTTTGATGTTAGGAAGTGAGTTTCGGTATGTTGGACAGTTAGAGTATCTGTAGGGTGTTATTTGGATGAGGTGTTGCTTTGATGTTTATTGAAATAAAATACAGTAGTTAGAAATAATAGAAAAGAGGAAATGAATTAATGAAAGAAAGTCTTGAGGAGAAAGCGAAAAAAATGTTAGAAGTTATAAAAGCAAAAAAAGAAAAGTTCAAGAAGACTTTGAAAATATCAAAAAGGCGAAAATAGTCTAAACTTTGATAAAAATAGCGAGGAAATTGGTATAAAAGGCAATAAAACAGGTGAAAAATAGCAAAAATCAGGTGTAAAAAAGCAAAAACTACATTTAAAAAGTGAAAAAGGTTAAATATAATCAAACTTGTAGGCAGAAATAGTCAATAACAGCAAGATATTGTTAAAAAAACAGGAAAAGGAATAGAAATTGACATAAAGTCAATACTATCAATCTAAAATAGTGATAACTGCAACGTAACAACGTACTTGAAGACCTTAAATAACTTAGTCCAAAATGGCCATAAACTCAACAAAACAGTTCAAAACAGTAAAAAAAAATTGAAGAAATAATTCGATCACTATAAAATCAAATAAATATCAAATCTATAAACAAATAAAAAGCACTTCAACTTCCAAACAAAAATCATTAAACCACATTACTCATTTACACACATCTCAAACACTGTTTACATTTCCATCTTCGCCATAAACACAACGACATTATTTATTAACCTTATTTTTCATTAATGTATTAAGTTTTTAGCAAGCACCAATTTCTATAAATGTGTCTGAAATTGGAATGTGAGTCTGATAAATGAGTAGCTTAGTCCCATCAGGCGTGTCAACAAGGGACAAGATGAACGACGCTCCACTTGCCAAGTGGCTGCTAATCTGCTCCGTTCCCTTCGCAATACATTGAAAGCGACCATTCGCAGAGAACGAAAAGGAAAAAAAAATAACACTTGCACTTTTGTACCCTTGGGGACAGTTTAGCACACAATTAGGCCTATTACTCTCATGTTTTCAGCTCCAGACGATTGAAAAGGGACACGGCCAAGTATCATCAAGTAAATGAGATTTCTGGCAAGACAAAAACAAATTGGAATGTTTAATGTTTAATATTTATAGTTTTTCTCCAATTGTGTTTGTTATTAGTTTAGTTGGGGCGTGTTTCTTGAAAATACCCATTGTTACCCCTTTTCTGAAAGGTCTAGTCAAGCTGAGTTCATTTTTGACAATACAGCAATGTGAAAATGTAATTTTGTCAAATGCTGAGAGTAAATGTAACTGAACCGACATCGAAAACCGCTTTCCTGCAAGCATTGATTGTCTTATTGATATTTTCTGAGTAAAATGTAATATTTTCAAATGAATTATATTTCTCTAATTAAATAAACTTTTTTGATAGTTAAAAAAGTTTTATAAAAAAGAAATTAAAAAAAAAATTAAAAAGAAGTTCCCCAGGTGGGACTCGAACCCACAACCCCGGCATGACTTAGTACTGATTATAAGTACCGTGCGCTAACCATTGCGCTACTGGGGATTTACTTTTAATTCCAAACAGTTGTCACAATAGATTTTCAGTTTTATAATTAATAATACACGATATTAGCAACAGAGTTCGATCTCAGTCGACGTTGAAGAGAAAATGGAACGGAATCGAACGGTAAGTTGTTTATTTACTTCTTGATCGTTTCTAAAATTAATTTCTGAAAACTTCATACCAAAAATTACATTAAAAACTGTATTAACGATAACATATTAATACCAATTACTAAATTCGTAATTTTATTTTAAAAACTGCATAAATTAACCATTTTTAGGCTTATGTATATAAAATCTATTAAATTCCATCATAAAAAACCATTTTCGAGGATACAAGGAACATTTAGCAAGATAATATCCTCAAAAGAGACAAATTCAAAGCAGAAATCCTCTTTTTTTATATTTTACTTCACCCTCACTCCCTCCTGCCAAATTTTATTATGATTTCGCTATGAGTAGTGCAAATCCCCATTTGTATTCATCAAAACCTCCACACAACGACCTAAAAAAACCTTCAAATCCTCTCACAAAACCACTTTAACCTCCTCTCCAACCCCAACTAACCTTTTCCCCATCCCTTACTAACATTTTCTATTAATTTAACAACTCCTAAACACCAGATCCATCATAGTAAAGCGAGATTTGTTGTACTGAGGGTATTTCTTATTCATTGCTTGTGGAAGCAAGTCCTGTTTAGAATCACAAATTTCCCTCACTGATAAAATGCTTTTTTTGCAGCTCCATAGAGAGTGCAATGATTTTTCTGATGTCCACAGTGATTAATGGCCTCTCTTCAGCATACATAACACTCTTGACTTCACTTTGCCACGATTTATGGAATATTTGTGGCCCTCCCTTTGCTTGAGGCTATGCAAGATATTAGGAAAATAAAAATGAAAGAATGAAAATGTAGTCAAAATGTGATTACATGCAGATTACGCGGAGAAAATACTTTTTTCTTGTTTTATTTACATAAAAGTGGAATAAATTCTCTGATAAGTTTATTTGAGAGGGGTATTGTTGAACGTTAATGGAATTTGTAAGGGGGTTGTAAATGTTGTGGGGGTTTGTTTGTTTTCGCTACGTTTTTGTGTTCTTCAAATGGGATTTTTGGACTTTTGCGTACGTTTGAGACCAATAAACCTTATGCGATTTCGAATCAGCTCAGTGAGAGCTTTTGAACGGTATATAAACTTTATAAAAATAGTTTAAGAGATAGAACTTTGTGTTTGGATATCGATTATGAAATATGTATCCCCAGTAGCGCAATGGTCAGCGCATCGTACTTATAAACAGTATTAAGTGATGCGGAGGTTGTGGGTTCAAGTCCCACCTGGGGAATTTTTTTTTTACAATGTAGTTTTGATTAGATATTTTGTAATTTGGTCATTAAGTTTCAAAAAATCAAAAATTAAGTAAACTATATAAATTTTTTTTCCCCCCAAACATTTCAGCTTTGAAAGTGCCAGTATTAATTAATTTCCTTTAAAATTTAATAGAATAATAGAATTAAAACATAAAATCTCATTACAAAAATAAATTATCAACAGATCCCCAGTAGCGCAATGGTTAGCGCACCGTACTTATAATCAGTATAGGTGATGCGGGGGTTGTGGGTTCAAGTCCCACCTGGGGAATTTTTTTTTAAATTTAAAAAAAAAATAAAAATCAACTATCACATTAAAAGAACCCATTTTATTACAATTTAAACTGCAAATAAAATTTTAAAAATTTAAAAATTCTATGTTTACCAGAATTTAAAAAAAAAAATTTTATTAAAAAAGAATGCTCAATTTTTTCTAATATAAAGAAAGGGTTAACTATATCCACCCCTCATGATAAAAACCCCACAATCAAATTCCCTCCTTTTCCATATTTATACAAATTTCTCGTGTCAATAATTGGAAAATGCGAAAATTGAATGGGAAAACGGCGTTGCAGTGAAGCAGGCGAGCATGTATTTAGGCGGTGCTTTTCAGCGTTCATGTAATCAGAAGGGTGTTTGTGCACGATCAGATTTCGAGCGAAGCAGCTTGACCCAAGGGTCAAATTTGACTGCCGAGTTCCCCTCTCGGCGAGACGGGGGATGGAAAAGGAGCAAATCCCATGAATGATGTTGGCCGCCAGCTGATAATTCTATGAGCGTTATTTCATGCATAGATACTTGTCGACTCCCTCTGGAAAGATGAACAGCTGAAAAGGTTTTTGCTGGGGGATCTGCTATAATGTTATTTTTTCTGTTTTGTTTTGCGGGGGTATTTTTCACATTTGATCGCACTGGAATCGAAAAGGAAGTGTAAAGCTTAATCCAATTGAGTTTGTGGTTGTTGAAGTTTGTAATGAGGTTCAGTGTGAATTATTCAATTTTGTGAATAGTTTTTATTGATTTTGAATGTCTGTGTTTGTAATTTGTTATAAATAAATGAATAATTTTAGTGATTAGTTAGGAAAAATCATTACAGTATGGCGGGCTTGTAGTTGAGGAAACGAAATTGAGTTATTAAATATAAAAGTCTGTAGTTTTTATGGGTGAAATTGTATTTGATCACCGAAACTAATTTATGCCGTTGTTTGTTTCAGTTCGATGAATTCAAGTTATATATTATAGAGTTATAATATAAAGTTTTCGAAATATTATAAAGTTTTCGTTTTCGGGTTTTCTTATAAATTAATCAGGATTTAGTTGTACCGGTATACCGTGCGCGTGCGCAGTATGATGTAATGAAGTGTTGAATGGCTACGAAGATTTGAGTGATTTATTTCGTCTTCACGTCAGATATTTCGTTTGATAATAAACATGGTAAGAAAAATATGATGCACAATGTGTAATTTAATAATAATAATTAACACTGTCATTTACATTAATTTAAGGTTTAGTCATCGACGTGAATAATCGCCGTTGGATGTAAGAAACTCAAATCCGGCCAATTTTAACTAGTTTTCTACACTGGGGACATGCAGAAAGAAGTTAGAACTACGAGTAATGCATACTTTAATTGATTAATTAATACTTTAATTAATAATGATTTATTTATTAGATTTTTTCATCGATGTGATGAATCGCTACTGCGAACTCGGGTCATTTTACTGCGAAAAACTCAGAATTCGGCCGTCTATCATCAAATTTTCTACGTGTCTGACACCAAAAGTAGAAGTTAAAACTGTAAGTAATATATGCAAGTTCATATAACTGTAAGTTCATATAATGTAATATTTATCATTTTAACACCGGAAACGAAAAACTATATTCAAAAGTTGTTCAAATCTTCGGCCAATTTTATTCTCTTCTAAGAAAAATGACTGTGGTCATTTCTGTTCGATTTTGGTCCCTTTTTCACTTTATTATTTCAAAAGTAACGTGTTTATTTGACCATTTTTAGACCTAATTTGGAACAATTTTAGAGTTAAAGGTTAGGTAAGTTTAGGTTTTGCTAAAATATTTAATTTTTTTTTACAATAATTTGTAGTTAACGCGGGTGCACTAAACAGTAAAAAAGCAGTTTACAAACATCAAGTGGCCAAGTTAGGCCACTTTGCAACATAAAGTAAAAAAAAAAATTTCAATTTCGAAATTTGTTTTCATTGAGTTTTAGATATACAGTACTATATCTCTTACAGGAACTTCATACAAACCATAAAATTAACCAATTGATAACATTAACCATGATCACAATAATCAAGATCCACTTTCAAAATCTCTTCAATAACAAAATAAATCGCGTTTTGACAGTACATTCGCCTCAGATTTACGAGCTTGGGTGTTTGGGAATAGGAAAAGCAACCACTTTGATGATTTGTTAAATGATTCAGCACTTTATTTTTCCCATTTGCTTCTTAATGCAAATTTAATCCGCGATTCGTGTTTTGTAAACACATCAGACAATAAAAAAATAAAAGACTGTGTCTCGCCCTCGCCTGGTGTGCCGTGACACCCTCCGCTTTATGCTTGCTTATATAGTGGTTGGGATGGATTGCTTGCTGCCAGTGTTCAGACAACCGTGGATGGGTTACACGGTCCCCTGACGGTTGAGCCAATCACTGATTCGTTACAGACTCGATTATGTCAGTCTCCCTCTTGTTACTAACATTTAATTAAAATGCAACCACATGACACAGATTACTTTGTGAGCGTATAGGATGGTTTTAAAGTAATTATTTTTATCTTTTTGGTTTTTAAGTGGGAATTTTTTTTTTTGTTGGGATCGTAAAGTGTGATGTTTGTAAACTGCTTTTTACTGTTTAGTGCACCCTATTTACAGAACTAGTTTTTCAATTTTGAGATGGAATGTACACATATCAAAAGTATCTTATACCGTATTTCATCAGTTCTAAGACTCACTTTTTCTTCCGAGGCCCAGGCCTCGTAAGGTTTACTTTGCACTGAAGTGCTTCGTAGTATAGAAATCAGTTAGGAGTGGATAGCAGTGTTCCTA